>VZRE01009910.1:161575-197204 GCA_013396775.1 Cephalopterus ornatus
TTTCCTATTTGAGAAGTGCCTCTGGAAACTGCAGTGATGTTGTCAAGTGTGTATTTGGTTTCTTCTCTTTCAACCTTCACAAGGGAAACCCAGAGGGAGGACAAAGAAACAAGGTGGGTGGTGTGACTAATAGATCAGTGGGGTGGTCCTCTTCTTTTCATAAGGTTTCATGATCCAAGAGAGAAGGATTGATTGTCATTACTGAACATTTTACCCATTTAAGTGCCATTCCACTATTTTGCCGTGTTTATTGGCCTCTTTTCTTTTGCCTGAATTTATTTAAAGCTGCGTGCTGCGTATTCCATTTTCAGGGGAAATCTGCTCTGTGGTCCCATTTGCTTCAGTACCAAGAGAGAGAAGAGAAGCAGGAGCACAGTGCAGAGTCACCAGGTGAGTACTTGACAGTTGATTCCATGAAGGGTCCATCACAGTGAATGAGCTTGTGCGTGGGAGGAGCAGTGCAACCACATGAAACTCATGGGGGATTTTTGGTGTATTTCTTTACTAATATCACATTTACATTTTGAGTCTTTTCGTCATCATTGTGAGGATGTCTTGATGTCTGGACTAAATAGATTAAAATCGTTGGAGGCAAAGGAACATGGTTACTCTCCTTGTCTGGAAAATCACTTGATGTATGTTCACTACCTTAATTTCCTTTTAATCAGCATTGTGTGAGGTATGAGAAGCAGTGCTTCCACAAGAGATGATTTCTGTAGAGGCTGAAAGTGTGGAAGTGGGGCTAAGACAGCTGACATTTTTCTTTCAGTGAGCATAATCTGTCTGTCAGATCCCAATGTGAAAAACTCCATATTCACTAAACCATTATACTGGTGGATGGTACAGTTCAGAAACTGTGTAATTAATCTCTGTACATCAGCCTAGGTGCTCAGTTTAGTCTTTTGCTTGGCCCTTTACAGTCACTAAATTACTTCTGTGCTGCAAGAGAGATTGGTTTTCTGATGACCTGGAGATCTCTCTGCCCAGTGGCTGGGGTATTGTAGTGAAAGTCTCTGCACTTTAGTGGGTCATCTTCCAAGGACTCTCCAATCCAAATCCTGCTGATGGGAACTTGTATGATCAGTCCTCAAAGATGCATTTATGGAAAAACTAGTCTCTCTCATGAAAAGACTTTTTAATAAGCTTCGATGAGTAATGCACTAAACAATCTGGCTGGCATGCACAAATTCCTGAGAACAAAATGTGTCACCAAAAAGCAGTTTGATCAGAGTAGCAGAGCACAGAAATGCGTGGCATTCTTAGCACTGAATATGTTACTGTAGCTTAATTTTATCGAGTTCTTCTCAGCTGTGAGCTTTCCACAGAAACATCTCTTACTAATAAAACTCATCACTGTACAGATTTACGTTAACGTATTTCACATACAAAAAAGGAAGCTAAATCTCCGAATTCCGTGCTGGATTAAGGAAGGAATAGATAATGTATTCAGCATTTTTCATTTTTTTTTTGCTTCTACGTTTCCAGGACAGAGTTAATGATAATGCACAGAAACACTGTAGTTACCAGCCACTTATGATTGTTTTCAGCTGTATGTGAAACAAATGCATTGCAGACTATTACTGTGGTGTTGCGTTAATTTTGTGTGTTTTCTCCACTGTAGTTGCTCTTGGAACAGAAAGACGAAAGTCTGATACAGGAATTACTCTGCCTACATTGAGGGTTTCCTTGATACAAGATATGAGGTACACAATTTGGTTCCTAAAGCATTGATTGTGGGTTTAGTTGTGTAGCGTAAGGTAAAGATCCGTGCTGGCTTTGGCTCTACAAAGGCTAAGGAGAATTAAACCTTCTCTTCAGCCCACCTTCAAATCTATGACATGTTGCCTTTCTATTTTGAAAAACCTTTTTTGCATGTTCACTTGATCTATTTTATCTAAAAGGCAGTGAAAGCCACACACGATTTACTGGGATTTTTGTTTTCCCTGGGTGAGTTTCTTCCAGTGGTAAAGCCAACTTCTACAAATAAGAGCAGATGTGTTGAATTCCTTGGTTCTTTGAGTTTGTTTCTTTTTGTTTGTTTCAAATTACTGACTGAGCAAGTACAGTTGATGGACAGAGCAAAGGGACATAAACACTTGCTCAAGATGCCTGAGCAATATCCTTTCTTCTCAGCTAGCATTTTATGGCAAATAGTAATAAATGAACAAATTTAGAAATGTATTAAAATTTAGAATTTGGGTGAGTTTAGGTCTAGGATGTGAAGTTAGAGCAAGTGCTCTGCAGGAGACCACAGCTTGGCTATGGAGGGCTATTCAAGCAATGTTGGTTTGGAACCATAGAGATTAGAGAGTAAGAAGAGGGTGGAGGCTGGTGTGACAGCACCAGGCAGAAGTTCTTCAGGGCATCCTCCTGATCAAGCCACTGGCAGGTCAGGCTACTTTTTTGACACTTTTGCTGGGGTTAAGGATTGCAGTGGGCTAAATGTGCCATGAAAAGAGAGGAGGAGTAACACAATAATGCTCATCTGTGAAGAGCTGATAACAATTGCTGGCAATTTAATGTGTGAGAGAACATCAGTACTTCTTCTTGTAATACCATGTCCTCCTTCCACATAAAAACATGGCAAAAATAAGATTAATTGTAGTAAGCTCACAAAACTGTGATTACAGTGATGTGATTTTTACTATATGTATTGATAAAGATACTTTTTTTTTCCTAATGTGAGGTCACACAGATTAGTCAGACTTCTCTGGAAGAAAATCACTGTACTTCCCACCTGCGGTGTGCAATCTTTTTTTTTGATGCTACGTTGTGTGAGTCCTGTGCTCTGATTTTGAAGAATATGACATGTCACATAAGGCTAAAACAACACGCAAAAGTGGGAGAGAGAATATATACAGTGTAATTAGGAGTATGGTGTCAAGAGGTCATTTTGAACATGTGTCTGTCATTTAAGCATCCCTCTCATGGGATGTGGCAGCTATCTACTTAATTCAGTCCTGCAAGGCTGACAGGCATGTAGAGGGTCAGTCTGAGGAAAAGATGAAGGAGGATCTGGAGCGGAAACTCACGTGCTGGGAGGAGATTGCTGACAGAGGAGGCTGTGTGTGCTCACTGCTGCGTGCAGGGGTTCTGTCTTCCACATACTTCCACTGGAGTAATGAAAGCCCAGCACTGATCTGGGCTCTCTTGTTTGAATCACAAAATTCTTTCTGCTGCTCTTCAGAGAAAAAGTACAGAAGCACAGCATTACCTTTTGAACTATCTTGGGTATTCGTGATTGTGCCCAAACATGTCTGGTCATGGAAAATGCTGGGCAGATGGTGAGTTGAATTTGTCATCTGTAATCTTGTGGCATACTTTCTCCTGCTTGGAGGGAACGCCACTTAATATTTGTTTGCACACACAGATTCAGGCTGAAGTTAGAAGGATGGGTAATTGTTAAATTGCTGGGGTTGCGGTGCTAACTGAACTAATGGCTAGAGGATTAAGCATTGCCTTAAGCACGGCTGGGTTTTGATGGCTCATGCAAGGTTATGTAAACAACTTAAAAAGCAGGGCTGAGTCACAGTCATGTTCTGAGTGTGCCATGAGCCTGTGCTACAGGTAAAGTGGTGTGTCCTCTGCCTCCCCTGCAAAGCCAAGCATCTTAGATGCGGTAAGGAAGATGCTCAAGGTATTTATTTTGGCTTTGTGCATAGAGTCTTGGCAAAAGCATGTTTGGGGGTATGCCCTTGAGCTTCTCCCCTGGCGAGGATCTGCAGCATCTCTCCCACCCCTCTTCTAGCTCCCCATTAGACTCCTGCTGCAGCCTGCTTCCATCATGGCCTCAGCCCTCAGGCACATTGCTGCACGTCCAACCCAACCAGTCAACATCAAGGCAACTCCCCAAAACCTTTGGTCCGGCTGGGTTTGGGTTTCTGATCCTTTCCCTTCGGGCATGTTCTTCCTTGCTATCAGTGCTTACCTGTGTTGTGCCTCCCCTCCTGCAGGGAACTTGCAAGTGGAGGATGTGAGCTGGGAACTGGGCCCACAGCAGTGATGCTTAATCTGATGTGGTCAAAAAGAAGGCTTAGCCAAGACTTGCTACCTACCTGGGATGAGCTAGTGTGGCTCGTTCCTGATGGTGCTGGGATGGGGAGTGTGCACACCATCCTCAGGGGCATGGCAGCACTGAGCAGTTGAAACCTTTTCTGTCAGCACAGCTGTTTACAGAGGGTATGTCCTGCCATACCCCAGGCTTACATTTGACAGGGTAAAGAGATTTTTTGTTATTACTAATGGGATTAAAAGCAGGCCCCAACCAAGGGAGTTGCATTGAAATGGCTGTTCAGTGCTCTGACAAGCAGAGTTTGCTGTGCAGTGTTGAGCACACAGTCCTTATGCTTAGGTCACTGATAAAAATAGAGCTGTTCTGACTCTCACAGCTGTGAGTGAAATAAATTTGGGTTCCTGAATGCTCTGTTCTGTTACACTCTGATTTTACTTACACCAAGACTGATTACTGGATCTTTTTAATGTCTCTGGGAAGCTGCATTGTTGCAGATCCTTATTTTTCCCAAATGCAGAATTAATGCTAATCTAGTCGGAGCCAGAAACAGGTAATGAAGAGGCACAGAGTGTGCATGGAATAAGGTTGAGTCCATCTGTACTTGAATCTTCTCACAGTGAAATAACATATTCTGCTCGGTGTTTCATATTAGATGTAATTCAAGCTGAGCACTCTGGGGGAAGGGGAGGGAGGGAGATGATAGTCTGTGCTTTGATCTTCCCATCTCAAAAGACTTGAAATGTCTGAGAAGAGTGTCTCAACACGATGTAGTTGAGTGTAATATGCATCCAGTTTCTCAAGGACTCCGCGTCACGTGTCCAGCTGTCTGGGTTGGAAGGTCTGTAACACTGGCTGCCACATCCTGAGCCAGGGATTTCCAGTGCCAGGAGCAAGACTCTGGGCAGCAATTCAGATGGTGGGCATCGCTGCTGACAAAGGGAGGCTGCTGAGCTTGATTATAAAGGGGAAGGACGTGTGTGAGTGTAATGTGCCCTCCTGCGTTTGTTTTACAGCTCACCAAGAATTAGAACTTATCTGGTCCATCAGAAAACTATCCATGTGTGTGTTAGGAAACAGGAGGAAGTTTCTTTAAAAAAAAAAAAAAAAAGGCTTTTTTTTTGCCCCCCCCTTTTTTTTTTTTTGAGAGGTTTTAAGTAACCTAGGTTTTGCCACTGGCAAGCTACCATCGCTCCTACTGATGGTGCTTCAGATAATGTAGATACAGCACTGAGCCGTGTGATACAGACACCTCAGCTTGGATTGTGGAGGTAGACCTGTATTTTGAGAACTGGGGCAGCCTGACGGAGAGCAGTGCAGCTGGACTGTGTCCGGTATCCACTTCATTTGTGCAGAGTGAACTCGTATTTCTGGACAGCACTAAGTTGTATTTGCAAATTTGACCTAAAGGTCCCGGGTCTGTCGCATTAGAGGCTCTATAAACAAGAGAGTACTTATCTCAGATAATGCAGGATCTAAATATAACATAAAGCACACACTTGGGTGTAACAGATGGGGGAAAGCACGAGACAGTGAGACTATAGTAGTCAATGTAAAAAGCATCAGTCACAGCATGACTTTGTTGGATTTCCTTTGGAGTAAATATTGCCTAGCACTCAGCAGTGCGTGGAGGGCTGTCAAGGAAGATGCAGCAGTTGGACAGGAAATTGCAGCAGAGATCAGTTCAGACTTCAGCTGATGGTACTTGGAGCCTGCCACAGAGATTTGAAGGGCTGAATCACCTGTGCACTTAACATGCAAACTGCATGAAAAGGAAGAAATTGCAGCTTTTTCTTTCTCCTGCTGGAAACTGTTACTCATTTTTCTTCTTGTTTACTTAACCAAGTGGGGGGTTTTTGGAAGCAGCTTGGCCTTGCCATGGGTGCTCTCTTCCTCTTCTAAAACTCCCTGTGCTCTAAAACTAGAGTTTTCTGGCATTTTCCAAACTGAAATGTGGGAATTTAAAAAAAAAAGAAAAAAGAAAACCAAAACCATAGAAGAAAGCCCCTGTGGAACAGTTCTGCTTTCCTACAGATGAAGCATGTGGAAGGCTGTTCAAATTATCACTTACACAAGGGCCTCTTATATCTCTGAAAATGTGATTCTACTTGTGGCTTCCTGTTGCTGTTTTTGCCCCAACAGTCCTCCTTTTCTTAGATTTCCCATTGCTGCTGCGCTCAAGGGGTTTGTAAGAGCCTTCAAAGTAGACTGTGGTTTGGAGAAACTCTCAAGATACGTGTTTGTCCTCTGCCCTCCCAGACGCACCCCTTTGATTTAGCAGCTTGAGGGGGCAACTGTGATATAACTGAGTCTCACGAGGTGGCTGCTTTTTTTAGGTATTAGCAGTGTCCGTGAGGGCATCTACTTCCAGCAATGTGGGGATGAGCAGATTTGCCCCTCTTTACCTTGGCCAAGCAAACACAGAGCAGCTAATTTGGGCTGTAGTGCATTGGGAAAAGCTACCCCATGTCCTCATGCCAGTGTGGGGCTGGCTGCCAGGGATCTCAGTGCTACTGTGAGGGGTTCTGGGGGATCCTGCTGGGGATCTCTGTAGAACTAATGTCAGAAGACATCTTCCAGTTCAGCTGCAGCATCACACTGGATGTTGCCATTTGTAGAATTTTTATGATTCATCTGTTTATTTTCTTTCCCTCACATTTCAGGCATGTTCAGAACATGAGTGAGATAAAGACTGATGTGGGGCGAGCCCGAGCCTGGATAAGGCTTTCTCTGGAGAAGAAGCTTTTATCTCAGCACCTGAAGCAGCTGCTTTCCAACCAGGCACTTGCAAAGTAAGCTGGCTCCTTTTCTCAGTGCTTCTCTTTCATGTCTGCCTTAGCGATGTCTCAAGGTGCTGCTGCTCGTGGCACAGCCACACACCCTGTTTGCATACTGTGGTTTTCAGCTAGAAGTGATTGAAGGGCAGAGGGTAGCCAGGGGAGGAGGTACTGCCCACCCAGCAGGGCAGAAGTCTGCTCATCTGCATGGAAAATGCATCACAGTTTTCAGGAAGGAAGCATTAGGTCGTGGTCAGATCAGTGCATTGATCCAAGCCACATCACAGCCCTACACTCATTGTGTCTTGTGCAAATGAAGCAGCAGGGACAGGAATGCCCCATCTCACAGCAGCCCTACCTTGGCACAGGTCCCCATCCTGACTGCTCGTGAGCTGGGTCAGAGGCCAGCCCTCCAAGCCTGCTCTCCCAGCTTTGCCTCCTTTTGCAAGCATGGGCACTTAAGGATCGCCTGTGCAGATGTCCCCTGCTTCATTTTCTCAAACAGTGCATTTAGTAAAAATACCCCCAAACTTTAGGAAAAGAAAACATCCCAGCTGTTGCAGGTAGTTCTGGCTCTGTCATGAGTTACATGCATGGTTTATGCCAAAAGCTACCACATACTCTGCTAATGGGAAGAAAGAGGTGTAACTGGAGGCAGTCACCTCTTGGGACTTCAACTAAAGGCATGGTGGCAGACCTGTCTTTTCCTGAAGTTGTGTCTACATCTGCCTACCTCAGCGCTTCTTCAGGAGTCTGGTCCCTTCAGACTACAGGCCTTGTCACAAGCTCTGTGCTGTCTCAGAGCATGGCCAGTTTAATTCCTGGTGTGCCTTTGCACTGCTTAGGGCAACTGGTGGTGTACACTTGAGTCCCCTGAGAGAGTGGTGGGCGGACTCCACCTGCTGCTTGGTGCCTTCAGCTTAGTTTTCTCTGTTACAGTATGGAGGAGAAGATTAAACAAGACCATTCCACAGTGGGGAGGTATGGGGAAGAAATGAGGTGGCTGTTAGGTTGGTCCAGGTCTGCTGCTGTGAGTAGTGTTGGTTCATATCTGTGCCTTGCAGCAAACCCAAAACCAAGATAAACTCTGTAGCATTGCTGTGGGAGCATGGAGCCGAGAGTGGTCTCTAACACAGATGTGTAGCACACTTACACACCCTCTATGGGTTTCTAGCAGCTTGTGTTGGTGGGGAATCATACCTGCCATTAAGATCCACTCTTCATTTGATATTTTTGAGATTCAAACACCTTTTAAGATACGTGGTGCTTTTTTCAACAACGGCAACAAAAAAATGCAATGTCTTTGTTTCTACCAGGAAACTTTACAAGCGTTACGCTTTCCTGCGGTGTGAGGAAGAACGGGAACAGTTTCTGTATCACCTGCTCTCACTCAACGCTGTGGATTACTTCTGCTTCACAAGCGTCTTCACCACAATCAGTGAGTTGGAGAATCAATTTTTTTCCCCCTGAATAAAAAGTAGTTGCTGTCATGATTTGTAAGGGACGGTGTTGCTGGTGCCTGAGTAGTTGAGCCCTTATCTGGAATCCTTGGTTGTTGCTTCAGGGCTCACGGATGCTGGGTGTTGCTCTGGGAAACCAGCTAGAGGGGTGAGGTTGTATGGGAGTGCTCTGGATAAGAGCCTTGCACAAAGGAGAGTAATAAGCAGTGCTGCTCTCTGTAGAGTTTCTTTCATCTTCCCTCCCAGACAAGTCCTCTACATCCTAATGCTTCTTTCTGGTCTTGCATTAATCGTGCACCCTAACAGCCTGCTCTCCTCAGACTGAGAGGGAGATGGAAGATTGGAGGATGAAGTATAAGGGACTTTGTGCTCCACTGTATATTTTAAATCTCTTTTTCTCTCTCCTTAAATGCCAGAAAGATTCCCTCTCTCATCCTCTCTTTTAAGGAGGAGAGCAGAGATTGGGTTGATATCTGAAAAAGAATCTCTTGTCTCTCTCCAACATTGGTCAATGTGGAAAAGGCAGGATCCCATGAGATGACCTAATTATTTGGATTCACCTGGGCAGTTCTTAGTCTTCATTTCCCTGCCTGTTCAGAGTGAAGTGAAGCAAGTTTTATGTGGCTGTCAAAGCAGGCATTCTACTTTTTCTCCTCTTAAAGCAAGAAATCCTCTCAGAACTATCACAGCGCAAAAAGATTTATTCATCCTTGATTACCTTATTTCTGCAGGGCATCCGGCTTGACAGCTCTTCCCTGTAGGACAAGTGCTTGGAATTTGAGAGTATTTTTTTGAGTGCAGTATCGTTGGATGGCACACAAAAGTAAAAAAGGTTGGCTTAGCTTCCCCAGTCAAAAAGGCAGCTTGTGAAACAGAAGGAGAGAGAGAATCTTGCAGTGCTAGAGGTGCATATCAGGAGTCAAATCCAAATTGGGGTGGGTGGTGGCAGTCCTTGTCTTAAGCATGTATAAGTGGTACAGATTTAAACCCAAAAGAATAAGAATAATAAATGGGGGAATGTCCACAGATACACATCATACTTGAGACTTTGACCTTTCAGTACTTGAAGGGGGCCTGTAAGAAAGAGGGGGATGAACATTTTACCATTTATCTGCTGCAATAGGACAAAGGGTAATCGTTTTAAAATAAAGGAGGGTCAGTTTAGAATAGCTATACGAAAGAAGTTGTTCACCTTGAGAGTGTGAGACCTTGGCACAGGTTGCCCAGAGAAGTTATGGATGCCCCATCCCTGCAAACATTCAAGATCAGGATGGACGGGGCTCTGAGCAACCTGATGTATCTGAAGTCCCTACTGCAGAGGGGTTGGACTAAATGGCCTGTAAAGGTGCCTTCCAAACCAGACTGTTCAATGATTCTGGCATTCCTTTCCCTCGTATCCTGCCGTGTACCCCCTCCTCCTTCCTGGATCGTGCCGCGGGGGGGTTCGCCCCTTCCCTGGGCAAGCTGCGGAGCGGTCCCTGCGCTGCCCCGGCTCTGCGAGTTCTGCCGCGGGGCTGCAGCACCACCGTGCGGCACCGCCGCCCCCTCTGAGCACAGGGGAGGAGGGGTTCTCCTTGTTTGTTTGCTGAGACAGGGGACAAGATCTTACCTTCCAAGGGGAAGGCGTGCTTTGCTCCAGAAATTGCGTTTACTGGAAGAGGGGGAAAAAAAATAAATCAAGACTAATGTACTTCCCTCCCCCCGCCTTCCCCGTCCTGTTCTCAGTGATCCCTTACAGGTCAGTGATAATTCCCATCAAAAAACTGAGCAATGCAATAACCACATCAAACCCATGGATATGTGTGTCAGGAGAACTAGGAGATACTGGTGTAATGCAGATTCCTAAAAATCACCTAGAAATGACGTTTGAGGTGAGTACATGCTCTTTACGTTTTACTTTTCGATTTGAAACATGCTTCCAAAATAAACGTTAATTTGGTCAGGGGTTATTAAGAGCAGAGCATTTCATATTCTGTCCCAGTTTTTAAGGTCACTTAAAACACATTCAAATATGTACAAGAAAATAGTTCTTCCTGCCCCTCCTGTGTGAGATGAAGGTTTTCTACGAGCACATATCACTTTAAACCACAGGCTTCATTGCCATCCCTGTCCCAGCCCGGGACTCCTCACCTAGCCAGTCTGTTTCCACATCTCATTCCCTTCCATGCCTGCTTGCCTATTTTTCCTTTTCACTCCTCATTTCCAGCTCTTCATCTGCCTTCCAAGTTTCTTTTCCCTTCTTTCAGTCCGTCTTTCCACTTACCACCACCCAGGTCCCTTTCTGCATCTGGCCAGTTCCAGATTTCTTCTCCTGCTCCAGCTCCTTGTCCAGCATTACTGCTTTCCTTCCAACCAGCCAGTTTAACCCCTGAGCTCTTCAACACCCCAGCCTCAGGTGCTGCCAGCTGGAAAGCCGAAGAATTGCCATCCCCACCAGGTGCTCTTCTCTGAGCTTGCTGGGGCTTTCTCTTCAGGTTTGATTTCCCCGCGTTCCCCTCTGCTTTCCCACCCATCAATTACAGATTGGCTCGGTGCCACACCAGAGCAGCTGCTAGCGGGAATTGCAGGGAAAGCCCCATCAAGCTCCTGCAGCTCCCTCCGGGCTGTACCATATCCATTAAGGAGTGATTTTGTAGGAAAATCTGCTGCTAAAATTAAGGTTGCATCCATTGAGCATATGCAGACTGACCTTCAGCAACAACAGCAAAAAAAGCCTATTGCCAAATATAGGTAGATTTTGCCACAGGGAGGATATTTTTGTGATAAATGCCTGCTTCTCATTCAGGTACTACTATTTCACAGAAAAGATCTCCAGGCTTCTAACAAGCAAAATGACATATTTCTAAGGACCATATTAATGCTGTTGTGGATTATTCCTTTGGCTGAAACTTTCCTAAAATATCAACTTGTGTAGCCACCCACTGTGGCAAATGTCAGCCCAAGCTGCTTGTTTGGCAGTATAAGAAGCAATGAAAACCAAGGTCTTGCAAGAGAAGTGTTTAGGTGACGTTAACAGATGTTGCTGCCAGCCCCACCTACAGTTACATAGAGCACTGGAATTCACAGCCCCTTGTTTTCCTTTTTCTGTGACTTTATGATGCTAAGTTAGTGATTTTTTTTTTTTTGGCCCAAAATAAGCATATCAATCTCTGAAAATAATAAAGGGACTGCTTCATAGTGTAGAGTGAGTCAACTGAAGGTCAGTATGCTCTAAATGCATTTTTGAAAAGCTGTTTTTATTGAGGATCTATTTCTTCTACAAAAGCATGCCTTTTTATCATCTTAGTTCAGAAATTTGTAATTAATACTTCTTAGAAATATTGAGTGCTCACAACAAAGAATATAATCTCTTCATAAGCTTTTAATAGTTTTATTTCTTTGCTCCTGTCTTAAAATAATTATGCTGTTTTTCAAAATGCTCTGCATGTTTGGTTGAAAATACTTGCTCAAAGGAAACTGAATAAAGGCATATATTTGAGACCATACGTGTGCATGTCGTGGGTGTGTGTGTTTTCTGTTGTTTTTTAAATTAAGTAAAAACTGTTACCCATTTCAGTGCCAGAACTTAGGGAAGCTGACGACGGTTCAGATTGGCCATGACAACTCAGGGCTGCTGGCCAAGTGGCTGGTTGATTGTGTCATGGTCAGGAATGAAATAACAGGACACACGTACAAGTAAGCAACAAGTTTTCATTTTCTTTGTCTGAAATCCTTCAGTGTTGAATTTAAAGAAATCAAGAAGGCATTCACCTTCTCCTTAGTTGGTGGAACAGTGTGGGCTGATTTGGGCCCCCGATAGGGTTGGGTTGGTCTCCCCCACCCCCAGTTCTCTCATTTCAGAAGGCCTAGTTGAAGTCAGATAATCTGATAAATATTAAATGAGAGTTGAACATAGGGTATTTCTTTGCGTCTTTCTGAGACAGGACAGACAGTATAGATACTTTTGAAGTGATTCATATGTTTGTGTCTAATAATTAAATCTCTTAATTTAAAGTAGTGTGGTAATATTGTGCACAAATGAACTCTTTAAACCCCAAGAGCTGGAATCAGAGTTCATGACAAATCTTTGGTTTCTTCTTCTTTTAAGAAACTCTGATTACAAGAAAATAAAAGGCTTTGATGATTTCTTAATCTTCTATTGAGTACATACCTGTGTAGAAAAAATCTCCTAACTCACCATTGGTTTTACAAAACATCTGGCTAAGCAGGCTTAATTCTATTAAATGTGAACTTGGAAAAGTAGAATGCAGAGAGGTGAGCTCCAGAGCTCAGAGTTGATCACAATGTACAGGTGAAAGTAGGAGAAAATGGGGTACAGGGACTGGAGATATGGACATGTGCATGGATTTCGTTAGGACTGTGTATGGAGTCAAGGAATACAGCAATAAAATGTGAGGTGAGTTTTGAGTATAAGGAGATGTCACAGCTTCATCTGGGTGGGAACTCTCTGAGGGGATTTTGTTGTTAATCATCACGATGTTTTTAAAGGCTGAATATCAGTTGTGGTTGCAAGTGAAAAATAACTCAGCAGAAAACAAGATGTGGACCTTGAAATATGTGTATAACCTAAGCTTTGCATATTTCCTTTCCTAAGAATGATAAGTTTTGGTGCAGGGAATGCTGCCTGCAGGGTTCTGGTCTGAGAAGTTTCAAGGTACCGAGTACTCCCTGCCTGTTATCAGTGTTTTTTGGATAGCTGTCCCTCTAGCTTTGAGATCAAGCTCCACTATCTGTGTGTCTGACCTGTGCTTGTCCGTGTGTGTGGCAGGTTTCCCTGTGGGCGATGGCTGGGAAAAGGTGTCGACGATGGCAGTTTGGAACGGATACTCATTGGAGAGCTGGTGTCCTCCACGTCTGACGAGGAGCTGGGAAAGCAGTGCCGGACCCCACCCCAGCAGAAATCTCCTACGGTGGCTCGGCGACTGAGCATCACTTCCCTCACAGGGAGGAACACCAGTAAGTCCTTTCCTTTCTCCCCAGGGCCCTAAAGAAGGGGACAGCAACTGCTGGGAAGAAAAATCTCCTGTGAACAGGAGAGGTCGTCCTGAAGCAAGGCTTGGTGCAGAGGAACAGCTTGATGACTTTTGCCTGCCTCAGTTCATGTTTGCCCTGTGACGCACATGCTGCCTCTTTCAGTGTTCCCATTTGACAGTTGAGGGATAATAATCTCTTTCTTTGGAGCATAGAGATGTGAGATGAGGGAGGAGGAGGCAGCAGAATTTGCAGTAGCTGATGCTGCTCTGCTTCCCAGCTCACTTTGCAGTCAGTGGGAAGTTCTTCTGAAGGGCAGTGCAGAGCTTGATGTGGATGCTGTGAACTGCCTTCTGGAGGAGCATATCTCCATGGGGACTTTAGGGGACATCAGCTTTCCCATCCCTAAAATTAACTTTTATGAGTAACTGCACCTGGCTACAACAGGACATGGGGCTGTAAAGGTCATGCAAGGCTTTTTCTGCTAAGGCATAGTGTAGATCCTGTTGATACACCTGTCCAGCTCCTGTAAAACTAGAGGACATGACTGCTGAAATGCCAAGCAAGATAAGATTAGCATCTAAGGGTAATACAGCATTTAAAAACCACCACTTCAGCTAGTATGCTCTCCATCATTTCACAGAGCCTAATGCGGGACAGATCCAAGAGGGAATCGGGGAAGCCGTGAACAATATTGTGAAACACTTTCACAAGCCAGAGAAAGAGGTAATTCCTGCTTTTCATTACTTGCCTGAATATTTTTATAAGCAGAAATGGAACTGAAGTACCAGTAGATGTACTACCTTTAGATTTGAAGTTTCTGGCATGCAAACAAGGCAAGTTGTATTTACCAACTCTCCCTTTCCCACAGAGAGGGAGCCTTACCATTCTCTTGTGTGGAGAAAATGGTCTGGTTGCAGCACTGGAGCAGGTCTTCCACCATGGATTCAAGTCAGCTCGCATTTTTCATAAGAATGTCTTCATCTGGGATTTCATAGGTAAGCTGCTGGGTGATTTGGAGGCAGAAGGGAAAGAAAGATTAGGTCAAAATGACTACTCACACACACAGACCTCAGATTCTCATCATCTATGATGCCATTTCTCCTGCCAAGCACCTGCTCCATGTTGCTTAAAGTCAATAAGAAACCAGATGGAAGATGAGAAATATTACACTCTGTGTAAGGGAAGAGTGTGAGCCTGTGCAGAAATTTTAAGAGTACTTCAGATTCTTGTCATTTATTTGTAGATGAATGTTCAAACAGCTGCTTTTCTACCCAGAAAGAAGGTAGGCTGGAGGTCGGGGTAGAGTAGCAATTGATGTTCGGAGGAGAGCTGGGAAAGGGCAGGGAACGCAAGGTGTTTAGATTTCTAGTTGCTCTTGAGAACTCTCCTAATCCCTGTGCTGGCCTTCTGGTGATGCTTAACCTGTAGGCCTATGTTGCAGTAATTTAAGATGTACTTATCACCTTAAAATAGGCTGAGATGCCTAGCCTGAGGTTTGGTGCTTACTCAGAAAAAGTGAAAAATCAAAGCTGATGGTATCACTTACAGTGAAACCCTTAATAGGTGCTCTGGAGCAGCTCCTTGATGTTACCTGACTGTATTAGACATCAGCCAGTCTGACCACTGCTGTGTCATTGCGGAGGTGGAGATGACCACCCACCCGTGGTCTTCAGAGCGAGGAATCCATAGATAAACTGTGCAATAGCTCTCAGCTGGTTGTTCTTTTGAGGACTCCCTTGTGTAATGCTGTGTCATAATGAAGTACTTCTGCTCGCTGAGTTCTGATCTTCTCCCTTCCACAGAGAAAGCTGTGGCTTATTTTGAAACCAGTGATCAGATTGGAGACAATGAGGAGGCCCTTTTGCTTCAGAGATCTTCATGCAAAACCTTCTGTCATTATGTGAATGCCATCAATACAGCTCCAAGGAACATTGGAAAGGATGGCAAATTCCAAATCCTGGTTTGCCTGGGGACAAGGTACCTGACTGCTCTGCATTAAATGTGTCCTCTTGCAGTAGACTAGAATATTTTTGCACCAATGTTACTACCTTTAGTTTTCCATTTTAAGACATGCCTATTTTAGGCAGCTTTAATACTACGTGAAAAATCGGAGCAAAGAAGCAGTAATGATACATGGCTAGTGTCTAAACTGCTAAAAATGTTTTGAGCTTTTTTATAACTCTTAGGTTGACAGTCATATGTATGAAATCTGCCTTGAAACACTATTTTTGATGAAATACTGATTTAGGGAATGCAGAGTTCCTTTTCAGAAGCTGGTGAATGTCTAAATCTTCATTTAATTGCCTATGAAAACGGGTTGTCTGTTATAATTTTGACAAAACTATTCTAGATGAACCTTTCTTTCCTGATAGGATGTTTTCTGTCTTGCACTTGGGAGGGGGGTTTAGTTGTATTTTTGAGGGTGGAAGTTGATACATCTAGATACATCTACATTTTTGTCTTGTCTGTCTGGATACTTGGAAAGCCAGGTGGAAAACAGTTTGTTGAGTTTTCTCTGAGTTTTACTTTCCCGGTTCCTGATCTGAAAATGTTGCTGAATTCTTACAAATGTCCAGTTTTGCTGATACCTTGCCATTTTCATTTCTACAGTGTGTAGTATTTTACAAACAAAATCAAGAGCTGTAATTACGCAGGAGACATTTATGTGCAAACAACACGCGCCACTCACAAAGAGGGACTGTGTGTTTTGGGTTGTGTTCTCGGAGAAGAATTTCAGTTTGAGATCTGTTGTACTTGGTGCTAAAATATTTCCTTTCATCCCCTTCTCAGAGACCACTTGCTCTCTCAGTGGATTCCATTACTGGCAGAGTGCCCTCCCATTACCAGGATGTATGAGGAGAATGCTCTCCTACGGGACCGCATGACTGTCAACTCCCTTATCCGAGTGCTACAGACGTTGCAAGATTTCAACATCATCCTAGAAGGATCACTCATCAAAGGAGTGGATGTTTAGCATGGCTTTGCTGAGAACTTCATTATTCCTTTCCCAAGCAAGCAAACCACAGTTGGAGACCTGTCAGGACTTGAACACGATGGTAGTGCACCACTGTAAGGCAAAGCTGCCGGCTGAAGCGGAATTGGGAAGCCCGGTTTGTGCCCGATGGGGACTGTCCTCTGAAGCTGCAGAAAGCTAAGATGCAGTATTGTAGTTTATTTGAAACAGAAATTTAGTACAAAAATAGAGTATTTTCATGTGTTTAGATGTGTGTAAATATGCTATCTTCTTTAAGAAATTATATTACTCTAAGAAATTTTTCTTAGACTGAATGTTCTTGTTCTGACTATGAGTAGGTTAAGCCCAGGGGAAGGACTCGGGGGAGGGAAGGACCAAGGTGGGAAGGGATGCCGCTACTTGCTTGCAAGGAAGAAGCCAATCAGTGTGTAAATACAGCGCAAACTCAGCAGGGCTTTTTTCAGGTATTGCAAATTAATACAGCGAATATCCTTATGTAGCCATTGTGATTGTGTCACTCTTGGAAATGTTGTAAGCATATGTTGGTTTTCCCTACTGTACATGGTCTCTGTTAGTTTTTTGTTTTTTGAAGACTCACCTTTCAGTGCATGGAAGTTGTGAGCCGTCTTTTTTTTCTTTTTTCTGTAAGTTCTTTTATGTCACTTCTGTTGATCTCCAAAATGGAAACACATGTTGAAATGCTTAAACACTGGAGAGGAGGACTGCTGTCAGCCTCAGAACCTGAGAGTATGAGACACCTGTTTAAGCAGTGCTGCTGCAGCCTGAGATGGGAAATGATGGCTTGCTTGACTCACTCAGTGTGTCCCTTCTCTGTCTGCACATTCTGATGATTCCTTCTCACCCTCGGCCAGTTTGTGTTGTGGATGACCTTTTTTATTCCACCCACACTGAAGAATTTGGTTTATACCAAATTCTTGCTGTACTTGAGAAGAACCATTGCTGTAGAGCCACAAACACCGATGTTGCTGTGCTTCTGAACTCTATCAGCTGGCTTTGAAATGCTGACAGATTATAAGTCTTCCTTTATCCTGCAGAATGAGTGTTCCTAGGGGAGTACAGGATCTTTGATTACCTTTTTTCATTTTTAATTTAAATTATCCAGCTACAAAAAAGAAAAGGATTTAAGTAAAAGGAGGAAAAAAGTTAATCTCACTTTGGTATTTTGAGGCTTCTCTCCTACACCTTTTGCAGTTAATGTGTTACTAATATGGAGCATATATATAGATACAGCTCCTAATGAGAAACTGGAAGCAACTGAAATCCTGTATGCTACAAATTTTACAAGAGATTTTATAAAAATTATCTTGTGACTACCATGCAGCAAATACAGAGTGTATTTTCCATTCTCGTGGATGGGAGTTGGAAGGATCTGAGGACATAGTTAGCTTCACCTGGTTTTGGGTTTTGGAGGTTAGTTTGAATATAGGTGTTTGTTTCCGTTTGTTTATTCCCTATGATCATGGGCATTTTGTCAGTGGATTTCTTGGGAAAGACAGTCTCACTGTCAGCTGTGGCTTGGGACCCTGACTGGAACTGTAAGTGTGTTGCCTTGCACTGGGCTCTCACGTGGCATTAGAAAGGACTTGGGAATGGTGGACAGTAGCAGGTCTTGGCACAGTGTGCACATTGTGGAAGGAGGGATGAGAGATAAGGAAAGAGGATGAGAATTAGGGTTTGCTTTCTCACCTACCTTTTGCAAAGCTTCTCTACTTTCCTGTGGTCCTCCTGCTGTCCAGTTCTTAAAACAGCACTCACTTCAGTGTCAAAGCTTCACGTCATATTCCCAGCCAGAAGAAAACTCTTCCTGTGACTTTGTTTCATTGGAAGGGAGAGTTTTATGTTGTAGAAGGTCTTTTTTTGTTTCTAAGAAAGAAGTAAAATAACACTGTCAAGGAGTCTTCGACTTTAATGAGGGTTCCAGCATTTCATAACCTTTCTTTCCTCCTGGGCTTGTGCTTCCTTAAACTGACTAAGTTCATGCCAAATACTGCAGGCGGCACTGCCATTTCACTGCTGTGGGTGTGAGTAACTAACATAAAGTCTGTGAATGGTGTCATGAGTTAGTAGCCAGAACCCGTGGCTGTGTGACATCTCTCTTACCTTTCCAGAAATGTGAAATTTGGGGTGTTAAGATTTTCTGTGTGGCCAGGCAAGTCTGCTTGAAGTCAGCAGACGATGCATGAAAAAACCTTCAGCAGCAATTGAAAATGCAACCCTAGTACTTAACTCCATCAGTGAATTATACATTTAGCACCAGAAACCATGTGGCAGCATTATTTGGTAATGACTGCTTAGGATGTTTTGATTTCTATTACAGCTCAGGCCTTTTATGTCTAATGACTACTATACAGGATTTTTTCATGCCCAACCCAGTCTAAGTGAGTTTCATTTTACTGAAATAACCACCTCTTTAGTCCTTGGATTTCTTCACATCATTATCTGCATTTACTAGCTGGATGCTTCCCGAAATATACTGCTACATACTTCTCCAAAGGCTATATATGACTTAAGCAGTCGTAACATTCATCTGATGTGACAAGGGTTAAGCACAAGCAGGATAAAGTAGAATTGTGGGCACCTCTAAAGGTCATTCGTCTAAATGAATAATCCACACAAAGAGAAAAAGGCAATAACTACGTGAAGTCTTTTTTAAGTTAGAAGTCAAAACCTGAGAATTTTAAAAATTCAAATCAGGGCCTTTCCCCATTTCAAACTACATTAAGAAACCTTTGAGCACTTAACACAACTTCACGTCAGCTTTTTCAGCAAGTGTTGACTTGTTTGGTTTTGTCAGGTTTCACATCTTATTAAAAATAATACAATAAAAATTATGTATGTCTCATATTTCCTTGTAGGCAATAAACCACCCTAAGATATGTTGAAAGGGGCACATCTGAGTGCCTCAGATTCCTAGAAGACTAGTTCTTTGACAACCTTGGAAGTACGGTTCTTCATAGTGAATTTTTATTCTACCATGTATGATTAATTTTTTTAGTGGACTACTTTTGTTTATTGGAAACTGTGAGTTTTTTTCTGTAAGGTTTACAGAAATCATTCTACCCATGGTGAGAAACCCATTGGGATTCTTCTAAGCTAAAACAGTTTTTACTTCAGTGTTAAAGCACCTTCTTTGGTTGAGAAAGGGAATCTTGGAAAAGACCAAAGCTCTCTGGTATCTGCTTTTTTAAAAAGAAGTAAAAAATTCCTATCCAATGCCCGTCTGCAGATGTCTGAGTTGGCATAGTCCTGTTATACTAACACCCAGCATGGTAGCTTGAGGGAGTCAGAGAATCAAATGCCTCACTATGTACAAAATATGTATTTATAATTCTCTGAAATAAATGAAATCGTACTGTTTAGTGAAAAATCTGCTCATGTTTATTCCGAGTTGGTTTGTGTAATTAGATATCATTGTTCAAAAATGTGTTTTTTAGGATAGTTGTGCAGCAGCATATTTGAGAAAATTCCTTCTTTCAATCAAATGAAGGTGCGCATCATAAGGGGAAATATTGTGTGTTACACTTGAAATGTACAAATGTGCCCTGTATAGCTTAAAATGATCCTTAAATGTCTCCATTAAGTATATTTTGTCTTTACATTACTACTAACTGAAATAAGAACTGGATTATTTTCAAGACGACATCAGTAAAAGTATTGTTATATCAAGCACTTTAACATACATACCACAAACCGACATGGGTTTTTCAGGTTTTGAAGTACATTGAAATACAGCTTTTCATGCTATGTCCTTTACAAATAAAACTGTGAGAATAATGGTTGGTGTCACTGTCTCCTTGCAGAGGAACCAAGAGATTCAGGCCTCAAGCAGAAGAGCTGATCTGAAGCTGGAGGGCATTTTTCATAGAAGGAACGAGTCCAACAAAATGATTCAGTGGATAGTGACTCCTGGTAGTGGGAACTTGCTGGAGCAAGGTGGGGGAGAGGGAAGTCTGAGGGCCTGCTCTCAAAACCTGTCCTTCTGCCTCCCCTGATCAAAGAGGAGACTGTGCTGAGCCTGAGCAGCTCTTAGGTGGAAAGCAGACTTAGATGGAAAGCGTGGCTGATAAAAGGGAAAAAAATGGGATCCCAGTGAAGCTGAGTCTTTACCAGGATGGCATTTGCCAGGCACCCTGTGTTGCTTTGCCCTTAGTATCTGGAATAGTGGGGAGAAGGAGGGTAGAATCCTGTTGGCAGCAAAATGGGAAGTGTTGGAAGCAAAATGGGAACTGTAGCCAAGGATCTCTTTCCTCTCTTGATGTGAGCTGCTCTGATAATTTGAAATGTTGGAATGAAACTCGTGCCCTCCAATCTGTCAGTGTGTTGTGTAAGAAGAAGGGTTGATGGACAAGAGAGAGATGGATGCCTGCAACAAAAAGATAGTGAAATGCCCTGCTTTTCCAGGTTGGATTGGATTTTCAGGTATTTTTGCCATGTCCCTCACAGCTCAAGATCTGGTGGAATTTGCAAAAATAGAATTTTTGAAAACTTGATAGTTGAAATGCAGACCACTGCATGTATTTGTGCATGGTATGTGTGAGGTGGAGCATGTCTGTTCACTCATATTAACTCTCGGTTTTGAAAAGGCAGAGAATGTCAGGAGAAGACTGGAAGTCTTAGAGCTTAGGACCATATATATGTAAATCCTGAAATATATTGTTTGATTATGCTGATGTTTATCAATAGTGTTGCAGCAAAATTATAGGATCCCATAAATGTGAATAAAATCCGTAGGGCTGCTTGTTGTCAAATGTCAATGGGAGGAGGGGCCGTACTTAATACTGCACCTGCTTACTAAATGTTTTAGGCTTATGTAAATTAGAGATAGTGAGATATGAGCTCTTAAAGGCAGCGAGTACTTGAAGTATGGCAGGACTAAGCTTGTCCAGATGAGGAAGTGCAAATAACTTCCTCTCCATTGCACTGTCCTTGATGAAGACTGGGAACACTGCAATATTTTCTGCAAAGGGTGAGTAGAAGAAAACTGAGAAAACTTGCATGGGTAGGAGTTGAAAGAGCTCACCAACTTCTTTTCCTTTCCAGCATTTCAGGTAAGCTTGTTTGATAAAAAAAATATGCTCAAGTTAAGAGTGAAGCTGCTTCCCTGGCTGTCACCCCATCAGCTCAGAGGCTGAGGGTCCTGTCACTGCAGTCAAGGAGCATTTCATTGCTGACATTCCTATCTTCTCTCCTGCTATATCCGTCAGATATGTATCATTATAAGCCAGTTTGATCTTAGCACAGGATGTGAAGGGATGGGAAGATTTCTGTACGGGTCTGCTGTCAGGTGGCTGGTTGTGGTAAACTGTCTGCCAAAGCACTGCGGAGCTGATTTGCCAGTGGGAAACGATAGTTCTGTGGGAAAGCTTGACACTTAATTGGGCCCATCCATATTCCCTGCAGACTGCATAGGGCATCTCAGATCCTCTGAAAGAACTTCTCTCAGAATGTGACCAGATGAATTATTTTCTCCTTGAACCAAGCCCATCTTTGTCTTGGGGGGAGCAGGGAAGAAGCCACAGGGGGAAACACAGACAAAGCCCCCCTGATCCTTACCCACAGGATATTTTTCTAAAGACCTTGCTGTAAAGGACCTCATTGCTATGTTGTCTACTGACAACCTCGTTATCATTCAATAATGAGTTCAGCGAGATCCATAAATGTAAAATAATTATGGCTTCTGTCAGAGAGACTCAGGTGTTCGGACCAGTTACTCTGAATAATATAGTAATATACGGTCCTCTGGGTTTTATATGACCTCTTTCCTGAATCCACTGACTTTTAGATGTGGCCAAAGCAGCCAGTCACAATGGGTGAATCATGGAATGGTCTGTTCACCCTGTTTCGGGTGTTCAAGCCCTGTGTAGGGTGAAGTGCTAAACGAGTGAAGATGGTGGATGGACAATTGAGTTTCATTTGTAATGTGCATTTGACAGGACTGTGCAGCAGGTGTAATCCCCAAGAAGGTCAAATGCTTGTCACAGGGCATCTCTTCTCTCAGCAAGAGACAGGCATGGAGAATGCAAGAGATGTCCCAGTCCTCACACAGTGCATTCGGAGATAGATTTTGTCCTGCTCCCACAGCCAGCTGATACTAAAGCCTAAACTAAAAAAAAAAAACAAGCTCAATAGCAGGCAGATGTTTGGTTTGGTGCTCTGCAATCCTTGCATTCTCCTGCTTTCAATGAGAGGTTTCCACAAAGGCTGGTGTTAGCCTAAGGAAGCCATTTGCTTTGCTCTGCCTCTTCAGTCAGTGAGAAAAGATGGGCTCCTTCAGTAGGCCTTGCTAGGAGAAACCTCACTTGGCTGCTTTTAATTATGCCTAGAGAAGTCCAACAGAGGCAGCTTGTCCCTAAAGGCTAATCTGGCATTAATCTTTTTAAATATTACCCCCAGCACTGTCCTCCCATACTGAGTTCATTCCTTCAAAGGCATCCAAGTGATATATTGGCTTGTTCTTTTACACATTAAAAAATGAAGAGTTTACAAGCGTGAAAGGTTAAAGTGATGGACTCAGGTAGTTGGGGTTTTTTACAATATACTGATAATTTAGATACGAAGACAAAGTCCTTATTTGTCTTACAGAGGCACAGGTGAGAGACCAGAAAACGTGGCTTCAATTTTGAGGTCTCCCCGACTTCCACCAAGAACTTCAAGCAATTTGCTTACGGCCTGTCTTGCAGTTAGGGAGTTGTTGGGACTCCCCTGGAGCCAGTCTCTGCCTCACCAAGGTAGGTTGTTCAGCCTTGGGGTCAGCAACTGCTCGTTCTGCACCCACTGGTGTGTGACTGAGAGCTGCTTTTCAGTTCTGCTGGGACAGAAGTGGCCTGAGGTCTCATCTGTGGTTAAATCTGGTTAAAGGGCATTGGTAAAACCTGTTGATTGTTGATGGTGTGGCATGTGCCAGTCTGTCAAGCAGTATATTGTTAGAGAGTTTTGTAATCATTAGGAGAAAAGAACAGGTTTTCTTCCTACCTAGGCACAATACAGTAATTACACTTACTATCTGCAATGTGATTAGGCACTGCAGAAATGCACATAAATACTTGCTTGTGTGAGGATGGCAGCCAATTCCCTACCAAAAGGGAAGAAGAGGAAGAAGATATTTTGCAAAAGCAACTTTCCTGGCTTTTCATCAGAGCCTATAGCTCTTCTAGGAGGTACAGACATTCATTAACATCAAGTAAACCCTGTCCCCTCTCTGCCCCACAACCTGTCCCTGCTCACTGTAAGCCCAAATAGATCATCAGCTGTCTGAGAAAATGCATGGTGGAAGACAAACGAGGTGCTCACCAGAGATCTTCAGTAGTAGTCAGAAATTGTCAGTAGAACCAAGAATCGTCTTTGTGGTGGTAGTGTTTGGTTGTGGTTTTTTGGGTTATTTTTAAAGGCATGGATTTAATTTCAAATGAACTGGGAAGTCAGACCGAAGACTGTGCTTCTGTACTTGAGATAGCTGTGAACTCTTCCATGAAGTGTCCTTAGAGTATTTCTTCTGCTCAGTGCCCTCACCTGAATTAAGTTTACCTGCTTGCACATATGCAGCTTCAGAACTGTCCTTACCCCATGCGATAAATAGGATGTGTTCTAAATTGGACCATGAATATGAACCCACCAGCTTGGACTTAGTGTGGCTGCTGGCTTGCCTGGGATCTAAGCTTCTCTCAGGTGGCTTGTGGTTCCTGACTGTTTCAATAGTATGAAGCTGGCTGAAAGTGGGAGTAGTGCACAGAACATTCTCCCCCAACCCATAAAATTACTTTCAGAAAAACTGCATTCAGGGAGCATAAGTGGAAACATCACTCTGTGGCTCTGCCCAGCTTTCATGTTCTTAAAGCCGTGGAAAAGGTTTCCATTCATGGTAACAGGAACACAGAACAACTAGGAAAAACTTGCAGACCAGAGAAGCTATTTAATTCATCCTCAGTATGGACTCTGTTAGAAGAGAATTTCAGATGTCAGCAGGAATTTGTGCTAGACAGGGGTAGTGTGGGTAGCTGTGTTCAGTGAGAAATAGGATAGCTGCTCTGGGCTTAGTCATTTGTGTTTAACTGGCACAATGCTAAAAAGTGAGGAATGAGCTAGCTGATCTTCAATTCAAATGTGTGTCCCGGGAAGTGCAAATACAAGTTGATCCACCGTGGCTTGCTGAAGTCAGTGAAAGTTCCTAAAATTGATGAGTTTAGACAGGCATTCATGAACACTGTAGTCTGCAAAACCTATTAGTTTGTGCACAGAAGAGAAGCCACTCTCTTATGGGAAAATAATAAAGTGACTACTATTGCTACTTTCAACATACAGCGTTTATTAAGACAGTCCCAGTCTTACATGTAAGAGTTTGCTTCTAGGTGACCTCAGCATTTTAAGTACAAATACTTACCCCTGTGAAGGGTCAGGCTTGTGCTAATGAAGATATTCAAAAGCCTTGTGTTCATTTCTTGGTTGAGATAGCCTGGAAGAGAAAAGTGACAGTACACAGGGTCTGACAAGCAGAAGATTGACCGTGAAGACTGACGGCGTTGACTCTGTGTAGAGTTGTGAATGGCATGGTTTGTCTTATCACAAAGTGCAGGGTGTTCTGGACAGATCCCTCCCAGCACAGGATCACAGATTACATTTGTGGGCAAATCTGTGACCCCATTTGCCACAGTAGAGCAGGAACCAGTCATAGAAGACAACAGTACAGGCATGTCCCTTTTCTCCTCTCCACAGCTGCTCCAGGCTCAAGTTATCAGAAGCATTTTGCAGCTGATAACATTTTCCACTCACACTCGACCTGTAGCCAAATTAAGTTTTCCTTTGACATTGGAAGTTGAATCTGTTTGCAATGGTACCAGCTCCTGCAAGCATCCAAAGTGTTGGGAAGTTTTAATGCAAAAAATTATGCAGGGCCACTTGCAAGTTTTTCCAAGCACTACAAGCCTAATGCTTTGTCTAGTTCTTTTGCCATCCAAGCTGGCCATGTTCCTAGTGATGTCCTAATCTGAGTTACTGAGCAAGGTCCCTTCTCAAAGAGTTTCCTCATATGCCACTCTCTCCCCTGGACCTTGTTTCTTCCAGGTTTCATAAGCAGGGGGATTCTGAGTGATTTTTGTGCTGAGAGTAAGGTTTAGGCAGGGAAGAAGGAAGCAGCAGCACGATGGGGGAGGAAGCAGTCCACAGTTCATTGAAATGGTTCTCAGCAGGCAGTGTTTCGATGCAAGAAATCTCCCTGACTTCCCCCACCAAAGCATTGTGTAGGGGAGTATGGCTGGAGGATTTGTATTCCCTTTGCTCCTCCCAAAACTAAAAGAGACTCTCTACCTCTGGCGTAGGCAATTAATCAAGTAATGAAAAACTATTGAGGACTCCAGGCACAATACTTGCTGTAACATCTTAATCGATTTCCCTTTCCCCTTCTTTCAAAGAATACTTGCCTGCAAGGGCCTGTACTATTTTTTCCTGTGTTGGCACGGGAACCATGGGTAAGGAGCTAGTAGACGATGGTAGCAGCTCTGTTTGTGTCTGTATAATAACTCATGACTCTCTTACTCAGCTAATTAAAACCAAAAGCCCCCTAGCTACCCTGAAAAATGTAAATAACATTTATTAAAACATTGTTCTGTGGTATAACCAGCACCCAAGTTACAGTAAGGCTGTTATGAAACAGGATTTTGCTTGCAAAGAAGTGGATGGCTGCAAATCAAGTGTATACCAGGCTTTCTTCATGAAAGCATTAAGCTGGGGACAAGCAGAAGTGTGTACAATTAAAAATGTATGAAAAGCACAAAGACTAACAGCTGACAGGGGCCAAAGCTGTCTGAACACCTTTGCATTGTGCTTCTTCCATCTCTGGAGTTAGCACAGATATACGTGGTGTGATATATGCAGTGAAACAAGATTTTTCCAAGGGCATTCTGTTCTTAGCACAGGCAGCAAGGAAGTAGGAATATAAAACATGAAACACATCAAAGCAGGTGAAAAAGGTTTCGATGAGGCAGGAGAGTGTTCTTCAACCTCTGGCTAAATGTGCAATGCATGTTCAATAGCAGATCTCTGTAAGGTAAAAGAAAGGCACAAAATGTGAATGTGAAGCCAGGAACAAAGTTCAGTCCAATATAAGGACACACAGCTCCTTTGTATTCAGATTTGTATCAAAGCCCAGGTGTGTTTTGTACAAGCACAAAATGAACCCTTGGTGCAAAAACGAGTGAAACTCCTTGCACCTGATAAAGATGATTCTTCTCCAGTTGTGACAATGCCAGACTAGCTTGAAAGGATTTGATCCAACTTCTGAGCACTCTAATCTGAGTCTATCAGATCTTTAAAAGGGACTTTAAAGATAAATAAATTAAGAACTCTGGGATTACAAGGGCATGTAAAGCCCTGTGAACATTCTAGCCTTGCTGAGCTGAACAGCATCAGCAATCCTAAACCCGTTTCTTAAAAGGAAACTGTGGAGACGTTTAGAGAAGTGCTTCTGCTTTTATGCAGAAACAAAACCACAGCTGAGATCAATAGGGCTGTCAGCCCTGGGGCGGCTTGGTGTGGCAGTGCGGATGAGGCCAGGGCTGGTGGAGAGTCAAGGTTCACAGGCAGCCAGCCAGCACTCTCCCACAAAGTTTTTAAAGTGAGAAAGGCAAGGGACAAGGAAACAATGCCAGGAGAGTGGGCAAAACACTCGTGCTCGCTCCCTGCTGCTGTGCTGGAGCACAAGTCAGAGACCTGGGGGAAGGCAGGGGCAGCTGGAGGAGGAGAAGCAGCAGCATGGCAGAGACCACACCAGCACGTCAGCAGTGGTGGTGGTGGCCCCTGAGAGGGGGAGAAAGTAGGAGAGAGCTGGAGGGAGGATATACCTTTATATTTTTTTTCCTAACAACTGAGCAGGGGAACGACATGTAATTGAAACTCTTGAAATACAAAGATAAAACCAGACTTTAAAGTCCGCCAAGAAAACAGGTGACTAAACACAAATCTGGTGACTTTTGGCTCAATAACATAGTCCAGATCTGTTCTCTGCTGAAAGGCCTGTGTCAAAATCCTTCAGTAGAGACAGTTTTTTGTTTGTTTTGGATTTTTTTAAGCTGGACATAATGATGCAGTTTACTTTCCCAGGACAGGAGACACCACTCTGTCTTTTGACAACTATGTGGAATGGATGCTGTCACTTGATGACTACTTTGGAAGATGTTTTATTGAAAGATCATTTTATGGTACATGTACTTTGCAATTGGCTATAGCTGAGTACTATTTTTAATTTCCTGTGCGTCATGTTATTATGGGCATTACTGATGCTACCTGAGAGAGAAACAGGAGTTTTCTAGGAACGAGTTTTTGGCTGACCTTAGGAAAGTTGGGTACTCCCACTTCCTATTTATGGAGGGAAACACCAGGACCTTACCTAGAATATAGGTGAGTTTGAGAAGCCCTCAGTGCCAAAAGAGAACTAGCAGTGAAGGGAACTTGTCATGTTTCTTCAAGAGGTTTATAGGTGTTTTCAAGTTTGAAGCAGCTGTCACCCCACCACATCAGACTAACCACTTAGCAGGGCTTCCACATTGATGGTAACAGGTTGCACTCAAGCAACTCAGCCTGAATTTCTATGAGGAATGTAGTTAAGATGCCATAGCCAGCTACTTTCAGTGGTTTTGCATAGACTGTATGTGAATTTTACACAGGCACATGAAATGTTTTACTCCTGTCTACCTATCATGGCAGCCTTGGTGAATGGAAAATGAATAACTGCTACCACGAGAGTTGCCTTGAAAGGGTCCTGTATCATTTAGAGTATGACTTGCCTGAAGCATGACTGCATGTACCTGTTGGGAGGGAAGTCTGAGTCTTTCTCTGTGCACTTAAAGCACTAAAAACACATGGAGGAGGAAGCAGTGATGACAGCAGACTATATAAACCTAGCAGGGAGGCGTGCTGATGCAGAGCAGAAGCTGGCCAGCATGAAGATGGCACCAAAATATTTGGAAGGCAAAAAGTTGTGGAGGTATTGCTATACCCTGCTGTCCCCCAGAAGCTGGGATGGGTGTAAAAGCCAGCACAGGAGCATCACAACTCTGAGACAAGGAGCATTGAGAGTCTGGGACCATGAACGTAGGAGGGGACTTTCATGGCACAGAGATTACAAACCAAGGCAGTATTTACCAGACCTAAAGAGTCTGTTCTTATTTACAGGAGGATCCATGCAGAAGGCCTGAAGGAAAGTGGACTATGGCACTGACCTGTTACAGAGTCAGTCCCCATGAAGCTGAGTCCCTGGCATGCTGTGCCTCCACAAGGTTCACACCTGTCTAGAGATAGATAAAAAGGTGACACTGGTTTGAAGCAGACTCTTGAGTTTATCCATTGATATCTGTCCCCAGGCCTTCCAGCACACCCTCAAAATGTTGTTTCCATGCTCCAGTCAGCATCTACATGCTGACTCAGTGTAAGAAGCATGCTGGGAGCAGCCCATTTACCACATCTTATAAAAGAGGTTTTAAAGGGCTGCTGCTGCCTTAAAGAATGGCACAAACAAGCCCCCCCCCCGTTTTGCAGGCCTCCTATGAATGGCTACTTATTCTAATTTACAGCAAGATGTGTTTTATAAGAGGGTAAACTTGGCCTGACTATTTAAGTGAGAAGCATTTGAACGCTTGCACACACAGAACTGGGAAAGACCTGGGCCTTCACAGCTCACACACGTCTGCTTGATGGGCACCACCGTCCTTGCTCCTGAGGGTTTCAGCTGAGCCACTCCTCCTGCCTTCTTTGTGTGGCTAAATGTGTTGGGTCTCTATTCTGAAACAGCTTGAGGATCTAGAAGTAGACTTGTCAGACCTGCAGTCTGGGTCTGTCTGGGGCCATGGCTGGTACTAGACGGCACAGAAAAAAGTGCCTGAAACCTTAAACTGTTTTGTTCACCATCCAGCAGTTGGCCCAAGCAGGAAGGATTTAGCCCTTGTTCAAACTTTTCTCTTTTTTATTATATGGCAAGAAATAGATGTTCATGATTCCCCCATCGACTCTGAGTGCAAGTATGAACCCTGGCATTTGCAGGGCAAAGAAGGATCAGCACAAGAGGTCATTTCCAGAGCTATCCAGTTTTCCCACTTCCCTCCTACAGATAACACAAATCAACCAGTAAATATTGCTCTTGCTTTGGAAACCTTGTGTTAGGACTGGTTCAGCCACTGCTAAGGGTAGTCATCCTGACAAGAAGAGTCAGTCAGTTCAGCTGTGGATAGAGATTTGTTTTGACAGCATGCTGAAAATAGCATCTCAGAGACCACACTGCTAGCTAGTTTGAGGAAAGGCAGTTTTTGAAGTGTTTCTGGCCAGCTTGTTACTCTGTAAATAGCAATCACTTGTTTAGCTGTTTTTCAAAAAATGCCCATCCTTGAAAGACAATACCATCCTAGGATACCTCCTCACAGCCTGGTCATTCCTGCAGGATGCTTTTTCTCAGTTTCCCCAGGAGCCCAACTTGGGGATTGTTCAAGGAGCAACCCTTGAGCCACGTGCTCACCTGCCATGCTGTGAGAAGACTGGGCTCCCTGCACTTCTCACATGCTTCAGGGCACTGCTGCCTGGCTGAGCCCCCAGCCTGCTCAGGTAAGATCAGTCCCAGCTGGAGCATCCTTCCTCCCACAGCTCCTAATCAGCCATAACCCCTCACAGCTAAACCCGGTTACATCCCAGTGACTGAAAAAGAGAAAGCCCCAAATGTGGCTCTAACCAAAGACACTTCTTTGGAAGCTAAAAGCTATGTGGTATACAAGTCCCAAACTTTTCTGACTCAAAAACTGCCCTCTCCTTTCTTAGATGCTTCATATATTTTTCCTGGGGATGGAAATATATTGCAAAATACCTTCTCTGGCCCTGCAGGGCAGTGCCCTCTTGCATCCTTTCTTTTCTATACCCACATGGCGCTGGTTCTAGTGTCCTTGGTGGTCTCTTCATCACAGGGTCAGTGAGGGCAGAGGAGATTTCCCTCTGGCCCTGAGATGTCTATCAGATCACTCTGTGCCTGTGTAGCACAGGGCTCATGCTGCACACTGGCTCTGTGGCTCAGGCTCTGCCACTTCCACCCTGCAGGCAGCATCTGGGTCCCTTGACTTCTCTGCATGCTGTAATTTGCAATATGAACGAGCAGTGAGACCTGAGGGAAGTCACTGTGGTCAGACATGTGCCCTGGTTTGGATTTATTTAAGTCTCTTTCATCACCCTGTAGAGTTAATTCCTGACTATGAACATCCATCATGGGACCCAACTTGCTTTTGGGGATCCCCGGGATCAACATCTGCTCAAATTTTGCCTGAAGCTTCCGCATCCTGCTTCTGCCCTCCCCTTATCTACATGTGAAGTGAGTGAATACTTCCTCCTGGAAAGTCTTTCACCTTCCCTTATCTTCTTTTTGTTTTCAGAATGGGATGCCTCTGCCCTGAGGAAGGGGGATACATTCTGCTGCCTCCTCCCTTTGTGCTGCACTCTTCCTGATGGCCTTTTTCCTCTACCTGCCCTTGGCTTGTTTTTTAGAGGATATTAAGTGTCAAATTTGGTTGATTTGTTGCAGTCCAATTAGCTGACTCAATCCAATTAAGCTATCTGAAGTTATCTCTGTAATGTGGTGGCTTTGTTAGTCAACTCCATTCCCTCCTACCCCTGCAAAAATTTTTGCCTCCAGCTCCCCCTTCCAGATTTTGGAGGTAGATTTCCGCTTGGTTCTTGGCTGCTTGATCAAAGCTTGTGATTGAGACTGCAGGTTCTGCATATTTCCTTCAAGGACCATCTCCTCCTACTGTCTCCTTTCCCTGGTTAGCCAGGTCTGCCCACAGCTCTTCTTCCTCACCAGAAGACTTGTAAGTACTCTGTCTGTCTCTGGCAGCTTGGCAGTAAGGTCAGCAATGTGCTATCCCCTCATGAGACCTGTTCCTTGTACACATCCTCTGCCTTGCTTTCACTGAGTAAAAACTGCCCACAGAGAAATATGCTTTCTCTACAGTTTATTTGGCTCCCTGCAGTCAAAAATCTGAAATTTTGCCGCCTCCACAAAGTGCCTTTCTCCTTTGCTAGGTCTATCTCTCCCTCTCTTTTTTTTTTTTTTGGGGTGTGTGTAGCTTTTTTGCCCCCTGAAAAGGGAACTTTGTTCCATCTGCTGGTACTGTAGATTAAGAAGTAGTGTCACTGAGGACAGACCTCTCCAAAGGAAGAATGGGGGTGATGCTTTAGCCTGGAAACATAGTGCCTCAGGTTGCTTGTTTTTATTTATCAGAGTTCTGGGTATGAGCCTAGAACACCTACACCCGTAAGAAAATCCTTCCTGGCAGCTCCCACTAGGAGTCCTGTTGCCCTCCATGCTGACCATGCGGGCTGCTCCCTGGAGAGGATATCAGGCATCAGGACATGACCTCTTTTCTGAAACATGACAAAAATCAATTTGCTTCCCTAGGTGTTTCCATTTCCGGGCGTCCCTATTTACCTGCTTGATTCCTGTTGAGAAAGAGGTCAAGAGAAAAAGACTGTCACCCTGAGGTATTGCTTTCTAGACACTATGGATGCTGTCCCAGCTACCTACCCTTGCTTTTCATTTTCTCCCAGCCACCTATGTCTGTGTTCAGGGCCATGCGGTGGTAAATAGGGTTAAGGAGATGGATGCACTTGGTCAGGAGTCCTAGGTTCAGTAAGAAACTTCAAAGAGCTAATTCTGTCCCCTAAATGATCACACCAGAGACCAGGCCTACACAACACTCTCCAAAGGAGTTACTAACTTTCTCTTCCACAAAGATTACTCTGAAATCATCAGTACAAAATCTAGAACTTCTCTCCATGTTGTTGATAAAGATGGGGGTCTTGCTTCAGAAGAGAGATCTCTTTTGGGTTTCCAAACACTTGGTCTCTGTTTTCAGAACTGCCCCAAATGACAGGATGAGGGGGGATAACTTTCTTGACAGGCAACAGCCTGGCAGGCAGAGAGGACTGATCTTCTTAATGGTGTCTTCAAATCGCCTTAATATAAATCCCCACAGAATAGTCTTACTGGCTTTAATAGGTATGGAAGCAAAGAAATGAGCAGCACTTGAGAAGCTGCATTAAAGGTGTTTAAGCAGTAATAGAAAATGGTCATTTTGCTATAGAATTTGAGCAATTCTTAAGAATTTAAGAGAATTATCTTCCTCTTAAGGAATTTGAAATGTCAATTAAAAATGCTTCTGAAAGGTTTTTATTCTCTGTTAAGCCCTGATGGATTTCTTAGGCTGGGCTATAAATGATCCCCCTTGTTTCAAGGAGTAAACCAGTTCAGGGTCCTGTCTCTCTGAGCCACAAAACTTGAGTACTTCATTCTGGCAGCATGAATATCATAGTATCAATTTCTATTATCATCAAACTTTGCTGTCATCATTTGTAGCCATCTGTTATTTGGCCTAAAACATAAAACAGAGGGGGAAATCACATTTCTTTATTAGCTTGTTTAGCTTAAACTACCAGTTATGGGAGCATTTGCACCTTCAAAAAATTAACATCCTGTTTACTCATATGGGCAACTGGTGCAAGTTGGAGCTAAAGAATGGATGTGTCGATGATATCTCCCTCTAAAATTGTACTTCTTGGCAAAATCTTATTTACAACTCCAAGTCAATCAATACTTTTTCTTTTTTCTGAAAGAACTCCTGGTAATTTTTTCAAAATCCTTTGGCCAGGCATATAGCCAATAAAGCAGATTTTCAAATAACTGAACTTATAAAAAATATTTTACGGTGAAATCTCAAAGCAGGAACAGCTGCCTGGGTTTGATCTTGACAGCTGCTCTTTGTCTAACAAGCAGCCTATTTGTGTTTACTTACTCATTAATATTGAAAAATAACACAATAGGATCAGATGTCCTAGCTGGCAAATGCCCTACTTTTCCTCCATGTTAGCACCTCTGCCTCAGCATTGATGATACATGTATATTTCATCTTTAAAAACCCCTTTATGTTTAGCTTTATTATTACACCATTGAAATAATTTAGCTTCCCAGATAAAATAATTAAGAGCCCATGCAGAAAAGGTACCAGTTTAACTGGAACACAGACCAGTCCCGTTAGTTTTCTAAAGACCATAGACATTCTTAAAGTAAATGTTTTTAAGAACTGATCTGAATGAGAATAAATTCCCTGGACTAAAGCTCATATTCCAGGTCACCTGGGATCTCCATGAAATCCCTTATTCCTCCTTTATACCATGCTCTGAGTGGAAAGGAAGATGCTTAATTTTTTAAAACAGAGCCTTGTCAAATGAGGCTTTACCCATAGTGTAAAGGTGTATGTGTTGTTTCTGCATTTTCCAAATTAAACTCCCTAGGCTTGTCCCGAGTTTGGAGCTATTTTTCATCACCCTCTATGCACACAGCAAGGTCAGACAAGGTGTCCTTCTGATGGTGTGGGGAGCACAAGTGGCCTGCACAAGGGCAAGGGGCTAGAGGGACCTTGGTGAAAGCTCATTAGCTATTTAAATGCCTTTCATTTATTTGCAAGCTGGCTATCAGCCAAAAATGAGAACTCAAACCGCTGTTAAGTTATAGGGCAGCCCTGAAATGTCACCGGCAAACACTTCAACGAAATGGGAGATGTTTCAGAAACAAAGGGTTTGTCCATGTTTTTCGTCTATCTGTTGCCATTTGGCCTTCTGGGAATGGAGGCTGTTTTCCTCTGAGAGGCCAGGAGTGGCCGAGGTGTTCACAGGCCAGAGCAACACAGTGCTGGGAAACTCAAATCTTCCCCAGGTTACAGCAGCAACTGTGTTCATGAAACTCTGAGTGTGAGGGCATAAAGCTGTGAAATAAATACCCGAGTCCTGGCCCCGGTTTGCTTGCAATCAGAGCCCACCCTGAGCTGTTCCATGGATGTTCAGCGCGGTGATGACAAGGGCAGCAACTGATGGGCAGTGAGAGATCCATTTTGTTCCACTGGGTGCTGAAAGGCAGGTTGATACCTATGGGAATTCTCCTGGAAAATGCTGTTCCATCCTCATTTGGGGATTTAAATGCCATACTAGATGGCACTGGCCTAAAAGAAATGTCGCTAAGGGGCCCTGAGAAGTATGGAGAACAAAAAAATGGGGAAACAATGGGAGAAAATCTGTGAGAATCACTCCCTGAGACCAAAAAGAAAGAGGCAGATAAACCCAGACACATGTTGTGTGCAAACGAAAGTTGCCAAAAGTGCTGGAAGAGTTCCCTAGACTAGCTGAAACCAGGAAAATTATAGATGTATTTTGAGAAAATATTCAGCATTTGCTACACAAGTTGAATGTCATTTGGTTTAGCTGTGCCTGGAAGGAAGCACTTGTATCAAAGGCACCACACTACGATCATTCAAAAAAAACACAAAACCAACCAAAAATTCACATAATAACCTGGAGACTTCCCTGGGAGACATCCTCTCACACTCTGTGCCCAAACTGTCTGGTTTTGCAGCATGGAGGAAGGAGATAGTGCAGAATTAAGCATTTACACACAAGTAGAGAAGATGTGAGATTCTCAGACTAAGGTAAGGAAAAGGAGGCTGTCTTGCTCTCCTGAAAATTCCTGAAGGTAAGCTAGTGCTGCTGCTGGAAGAAGAATCATTTCAGCAGGAGTTCTCCACGAGTTGCTAAATTGGTGCCTAAATTAGGATTAAACTGAAAAGGTCACTAGCAGGACAAAAGAAAAAAATTGTTATAGAAATACTCATTGGCATTATTTTAGTATTTTAGAGTATTCAACAACAACTGCACGCTGTGCCTGAGCTGCTGTTCATTCTGTAGGAAACTTTTAACAGTCTGAAAGAAGGCATTCCATCTTCTCGCTTGGTTTGAGTGTCAGCCCGGGAGAGAATAGCTTGCAACTTTATTGCAGTTACCGGCTGTAATGGTGCTAAGTCATAACTCCTTAGGTGTTACCTTGTATATCACACGCTAATCCGTCTGACATAGTTTTTAAAGGAAACCTATTTCAACACAGCCCGCCGGCCGCCTCGTGAAGCAGCTCTTCCACAGCCGCACAAAAGAGCGTGAACCGAGGGTTGCGAGGACGCGAATTTTTATTTTTTTTTTTTTTAATTCGGTCATTCTCATTCTGACCCCGCAGGAAAAAAAAAAAAATCACATAAGCCTCCGCCGACGACTTTTAAAGAGCTTTAAAAAATGAGCCCAGCGCGGAAAAAAAATAAAAATAAAATAATAATAACCCCCCACCCAAAAAAAACCAAAAACAAAAACAAAACAACAACAACAAAAAAAACCAAACAAAACCCCAAACCTCCCAAGATCAGAAAAAAAACTAAAAAAAACAAACAAAAAATCAAACAAAACAAAAAAACAAACAAAACAAAAAATCAAACAAACAAAACAACAAAAGAAAAACAACGAAACACAACTTTCCTTCTTTCTCCCGGAGCCCGTGACGCCCCGCCCGAGGGGTTCAGCG
>VZRE01009911.1:0-17550 GCA_013396775.1 Cephalopterus ornatus
ATTATATTATATATATATATAAATATATAAATAATATAAAAAGGCAAATTTAAGACTGCATTATGTGTTTCTGCTAATAGAGGAATCATAGCCATTTAGATTTTTTTTATTCTGTAAAAATGCTTGTCTAAGTTTTCTTTGCTGAACTTGATGGAAGTTGTCTGAATAATCTGAAATTGCCAGGTCATTTAAAGCAATTGCCAATGAACTCAAACTTTAAATTTAAGGGACAAAACCAGTTTTGCTTAGATTTACTTTCAGTTAAGAGAAATGTATAACCTTTATATAATGAACTTTTCTGTTTTCCTCCCCCCCCCTTTTTTTTTTGTGTCAAAACCTGAAAGGGTCATGTGCCCTAAGGTTGGGATTTTCTTTTAACTTATTTTGAGATTTGAAGCAAATGGTGTTTTTATATTGTTTACAGTCAGAGTAAATCACTGGATCTTGTTTTATTCTGATTTGCTCTGTTTTAATCAATCATATCTAGAATTTATATGCCTCTGCTGATGAATTTTTATCAACCTGTTTGTATACTAAAAACATGTACTCATCAGAACAACTGGCAGGTGAAAAGGATGCAGTCAAAACAGAAGAGAAAAAAAAAGCTTGAATTCCTTTAAGTCTTGCTTCCCTGAGTTATCAGTTGCAGGCATAACATATCTGAACTGAGCCTTTTGCGGTTGGTCTTTTCTAGCAGAAGTAAACCTTTCCAGATTGGTAAAAACGTCGACTATTCTCAGTGAAGAGCGGTTTTCATTGTGTGAAGTAACAAGTCCATGAGGTCTAACAGTACAGTTAAGTGACAAGGAAATAATATATATGTACATTTTTATTACAATGTTGAGTCATAAACTACAACAGGCAATTTTAAGGATTCCCTAGACCTTGTACAATAAATGAATGTGTCTTACTTTTAAACACTGCAATATATGTAAGTTTTAAGGTTGGTTAACAATGTACTATGGTTTTATATCTTGACTTGCCTTGTACCTCCTTCCATTATGGAACTTCTGTGTCCAAGCACAATATCTTCACACTGTGCTGTTTTGCTGCTGAACTAAATGCACTTTTCCCCACAGCTGGGGCACTTGCTTCAAAATATTCAGTTCAGTATCTTGATTATTCTTTTTTAACTTCATCCTATCTGTTTCAGTATTAAATCGATCTATTAAAAAAGAGGCACCTTTTTCATTTGTGCAGAGATGTTGGTAGCTCAAGAGAAACACTGTAAGTAGTGGACGTTCAGTTTTACCATGAATTTCTCGGTCGTTTAAAAGGCAGAAGATGCTTCAGGGAGATTTACACTATTGCTGCACTTGTAGGGCCTGTTGTCCTTTTCCAGGAGGGTAGGAACTCGAGGTGGTTGCATTCCACGTTTCCCAAGAACTGTTCAGTTTATACTCATTGGAATTGCTGCTGGCGTAGTGTGACTTAGAGGACTGTACCTTTTGCACAAAATCAAATCAATCGATGCCATGGTAAATCTGTTTCACATGCAGAAGTTTGGGAATATTACTTCCAGCTTTCAGGCATGCTTATTTAGATGTATTCCCTTGATCTATTTTCGTTTTGTTTTGTCGTACATCTTTTCATTACCAAGAAGTAAGTTTAAATGGAAGGCAGGTGGAGATATAAAACCTTAGAGGGCTTAAACATGCTGTAAAAGTATTGTAGATGTCACTGGATTTTACTAAGTAATGTCTATTCTTTCTCACACACTCTGTGTCTCTGTTCCCTCCCCCACCCCTTTTTTTTTTTTTTTACATCTACTGTAGCTTTTCAGTTTAAACTTTAGTTTATAAAAGGCTAGTTCCTTACAGTTCTGCCTGGGTTAATCATTCTCAGCATTAAGGTGTTAAAATATAAAGATGCTGAACTGCTTAGTATCAAGACTGTAATCTAACTTCTGAATATACTGCTAAGTCCGTATTTGTGCCCTCAGGTCACTAGGGGAAACTGGTTTGGTTAATACGGTTCCTTGAAACAAAAGTGGCGACCCCTTGTGTTTTCGAGCGTCTTGGTCTCATTCCCTGTCTGCTCCTCAATCCCATTTTTATAAGAGTTGACAGGATTGGATTTGTTTAGTTTGTAAATACGTTGATTATTCACCTTGTTAAGGTACATGGTTAATGACTGTATGATTGGAGCTGACCCTCTCTTCACGTACATTCTTGTGGAGAAGTTGGCTACCAAAATAGTGCTCATTACACTTGCTTAAAAACAGACTATTCTTTTCAGTACACTTAGAGGAATAAATAAAGCTATGTTTTAATTCATTACTATATTAAAAACAGGATATTTTTTCAAACTATCTTTGTATTAGTATGGTTGTTGCAATGCCAGGTAATCCTGAGCCCTGTTTTAGGAGTTTAATTAATTCACTCTGAGGTGAATGCTTATTTTTTTCCATGTCTCAAGAGATATTTGAATAAAAGCAGTGTGAGAGAAGTTCCGGTACAGGAAAAATCAACTCAGAAGAACAGTTCTTTAAAATTATGCTTTAATTTTAAATTAATTTTGAGTAATGAATATCTGGCATGGATTGGGAATACATGTAAGTACATACATGGATTTGTATCCAAATCTGTACATAGATCCATATAGATCCAGAAGGTTTGAGCATTCAAAACAGTCTTACATCCTGACATATCAGACTCTTTGCATTTCCCAGGATGCTGGATTGTTAACTGGTATAGTTTCTAAATGGTATTTAGTGCCTGATGACATTCAGTTGGACACACATACTGGCTTATACACATTTAAAAATTTTATTTGCCCATAGCGGGTAAAGTATGAATGGAAAGATCTTCACTCTGACAAGAGTATGTATACATACATACAGAAATGTATTTGTGTATCTATAGATGTATGAAAGCATAGACAAGGTGGAGAAATTAATTATTTACAGCATCTTTGAAAACAAGTGATTCCCAGGTACTTGTATTAAATATTTATCCCCCTTGCCATACTGGGGGAAATAATTTTGAATGGTTATTGAAAAAATGTGACAATCTTTACTTTGGGTGAAAAATCATGACCTTGATTGCTTGTCCATAGACAAAATATCAGTTTTGTATGTGTCTGTGCCTATGTACATACATACACATGCTCCATAAAGTCACTATCCTGACTCATGCCTTGACTAAACAAGCTAAACTACTATAGACTGTATAGTATTATGGAAGTCTGGTAAGGTATAAAACAGGTCAGAGATTTGCTAAATAATGAAAAGACGGAATAATTGGTGTTGTGACTCATGTTGGTTACATACTGAATTTTAATTTACTAAATAGGAAGATGTTTTACAATTCTTTGCAAAAATGTTTTAGTATAAACCCCTTAAAGTTGTGTCTCTTGCTGTCCTGTATTTTAGTTTGTCACCAAAGTTGTCAAGTATAAATGCAGTGGAAATGCTGCTTGTAAAGTTGGGTCACACAGTTGTGTGCCAATGGAAATGTGACCTTTATGCACTGTTTTTAGAAAGAGATTTGGGTTGTAGAATATTTGTTTCAGTGCCTCTCTTTGATTTAATTTTTTTTCTAGGTGAGGAACATGCATGTGTAGACTTCTTGAAGGTCGTGTTTGCCCATGTACATGATTTAGACAAGTAGGACTTAGATTAACTCTGGTTAGTGCTTAAACCCATTGTGTCACCTGGAATTCAAGTGTCATCTTTAATCCTGGGAGTTTGAAAAATATCTTTTATTTAAGAATTAGAAAATGTTGAGAGGTTATTCCCCCTCTTTTTTTTTTTTTTTTTTAAACCCAAAAATAAATTAAATTTCTGAATCAGCACAGATCCATATCAGGAGACTTTTCATATCTGGATGCAACTAAGAATTTTCACATTTCACACCTCAGTTGTATCAATGGACATGCCAGAACAGCTTCTAGTTAGAAATGTGCAGTTGGCAGTAATTTGCACAACACAAACTTCAAGGCACAGTAAGGACGATTATAAACAAATGATAGTATCTACAAATGGGTTTTGTTTTTACATTAGCAAATATCAAAAAATTATGGGTTTTTTATTCTGATTTAGGTCTTAACCAGGACTGCACAGGACCTTTGCTGTGGAAAAATACCAGACCACACTAATTTTGTGGTAAAAAGCTAAGCAAGAGTGTAAACAGTCTATAAAAATGTACTTTTAATCTGAATTATTGTAATGTTGATTGTTATGTCTATATAAAAGATTGCCTTGCTTTTTTATAAGAGTCATTCTGTATCGATGCATTCATTATAAATAGTATATTTGTAAATAAGCTGCCACTGAGTCTTTTGAGAGTTTTCTAGTATTTCTAGTCTGACACTAACTTGGATGTAAGTCATACTTTTGCAGCACCTCAAATTATCAAGAACTATTTTCTCACTATATACTTAACGCTCTTCAAAAGATCTCAACTAAAATATAGATTTTCATATAGAGCAATTACAAGAAACTTCGAAAGTTGGATGATAGTTACTGCTTTACTCGCAGTCATGTAGACTGGACACCTATAAAGCAAATGTTGGTAAGAACTTCTACATTCCTTTTGTTACAGTCTAGTAGGGCACCCAGTAAAAAAACCCCACAGCCTTCTCTCTGAAAGGGAAATTAAATTTTGGATTTTAGTTCAAAATGCATTTCAACAGCAACAAAATTAAAGTAGATACAGAATTGTGGTGCCTAAAAGACAGACACCAGCATTTAATCTTCTGGTTCAATAAAAGACAGTATTTCCAAGCTGCTGTGACACCAATCTAAACTGATGTCTTTCAGCTCTGTAAGGCTCATCACTACAGACGCTGTTTCAAGAAGGTCACACTTACGTCATGTCCTACAAACCAAAAAAAAAAAGAGCCAGTATCCTTCGCAGCTGGAATACAAGGACCTCAGCATTCGGATACGATAAGGCAGAGGAGGACGATAGATTTAAAAAGCTGCAACAGGTTCTCTTAGTATGGAGCAGTCACTCATGCAGTAACGTGAGTGCTCCTGTCCTTTCGTCGGACCTCTGCCGATTAAAATCAGTAGACGGTCTGAGCAAGCTACCTAATGGTCTGCGTTTGAGTAGGTCCCTGTTACCAGCAGTGGCCTGTCAATCTGAAAACAAGCCAGTCTCCTCACAAGAGTGGCTGTCCTGTGCCGTGGTGCTGGGCCATGTGCCATCCATCCCCTGTCTGACAGGGCTGAGTGGCAGATGTACAGAACAGGGACATGCAGTTCTCCTGCTGTACTGCTCCAGACCTCGCCAACCACAGTCTGAAAGGGCTTGCAAAAAGGAAATGGCATCTGCATCGCTGCATTTAGTAGCCCTTGATAGATTAGGCAAATTCACAGAAGAATCTTTATTTTTCTTTTTCCTTTTTCTTTTTTGTTTTGTTTTCTTTCTTTTTTAAAAAAAAAAATTCTAAATCTCTTCGTATTTCTGGCCTCTGCAACATCCTGTGTCTAATAATTCTACAATATAATTATGTGCTGGGTGAAAAAGTACTTCCTTTTGTTTGTTTTGAACCACACCACCTTATTTCATTTGGTGACTCCTAGTTCTTGTATTCTGAGAATTTTATGAACAGTCTTTTTCCTGTTCATCTGCTTTTTGCCACTCTTGAAGTTTTGTTTCTCCAAGTCACAGAGTTCTAGTTTTTTAGCTTTTCTTCAAATGAAACCTCTTCTGTTCCATGATGATTCTTGCTGCCTTTCTCTGTGGTTTTCTAGTCCCAGCTCTGATTTTTTTCCCCTAATTTATGGCCTTTAGCAAGCTCTTTTGTTCTTTGTGTACTTCTATTTAGTGAAATAAAAGTACATCTCTGTTATAAAAATTAAATTTGAGTGGGTGATAAAGTTTAGTACTAAACTCCAGTGGGGAATAATCCCACAAGGCAAGGGTCAGATTGGGGTTTATACTTCAGATGCAGGCCACCCACTGCAATAATGAATTGTTTCCTCTGATTACCTATAAGTGACTTCCATCATCTCTTGCAACTAGGTATGACAAAAATAATTAGTATTAAATTTTCCGTAGTGTGCTGGTTTAAATAATGCCAGCATTTAAAATACTCTCTTCATGCTAGTAAAAGTGCATCATTTTGGAAGATGTGACTTTTGAATATTTCAGCTGGCCTTTTTAAACAGTGAAAGCCCAATGTTTTATGGAAATACTGGAAAATTTCTAGTGTTACGGTTTCTTTGGAAGAAAAATTGGAGACGGACAGTGCACTGGTTGGGTTTTTTTTTTTTTCCTCCCTTCAGCCTTTGTACAGAAGGAAAGAAATTCCCATAGTTAAAAAAAAAAAAAAAAAGAAAAGCAATCTTCCCCAGCCCCAGTGGCATCCTACCAACAATCGGTGTCAGCCACCTGGACGGAGCGATCCTGCTAGTCGTGACCACTTTCTGTTCAGATGGCTGAAGTGAGCATCCCCAGATGAGCCTGGCCTCAGAAGAATCACACATGTTGGCTCTAATTGAGTGAAAAGTGAAGAAAATGTCTCATTTCTGCCACCCTGTTTCCTTAAGGCTGTACTAAAGGCTTTAAAAATATGCAGACGGTGTCTTGTACGTCTCTGGCGAGACAAACAGATTACACGTTTGTGTAATTAATCTAGCCTAAGTGCTTCAGGATACTGAGTTTCCCAGCACTGCTCTCCAGTGACAGGTCCTGCTTTTCACTGCTGGGATGGGAGCTTGTGGATTTAGATACCACTGTATGTCGTTTAGTGTACAAACACTATAAAATCTGGATGCTGGGCAGCTTTATAGGCCATAGCTGGTGCTGTGAACTGTGTGTGATGGCCGTGGTAGAAAAAAGGTGTTAAAGGGCTGGAGATGTTTAGCTTTGATACAACTAGAAGAGGCTGAGCGCCTTGAAAGCTAATTTGTTTTGTTTTCACAATCCATCTCAGTCAAACAAAATACATCATCTCTTCCTTCAAGCCTTGCCTCACTTAGGATTGTAAGAGTGGGAGATAATTTGATTACCAAGATCAAATGATGATGTTTTAGAGGAGGAGCCATCTGGAGTATTTGAGTGAGCAGCTGGCAGCCTGGGCTCCACAGTTAATGATCTGAGTGTGTGCCTCGCAACTATTTTTTTCCACTGCAAAACCTTTTAAGAGTCTTTAGAGATCAATCTACCCACTGCCTCCGAGTAAGATGCTATCTGCAAAATTGCACACAAGTGTTCCCTTTTAAAAGCTCTTTCCACAATACACTCTTTTTCCTATTAGTAAAGTATTTCTTTGTTAAGATTCATAATCAATCCTTAATTTGCTGTAGTTTGATACTTGCTTCATTTGACCTAGTAGTAGCTGGTTTGCATTTTGTCCTGCGTTATTACAGCTATGCTGCCTAAAGTGATTTCCAAACTTCATGCGGACAGTTTTGGTGGAAGTGCATTTTTCCTTGAAAATCTCAAAACGTTGTTTGAAAATAGCCATGGTAAGGACAGTGTGGTAAAACTCTCCATATGACCCATGGTTTTTTGGATGCCCTTCAGCATTTTTTGGCCCTTGCCAAATATGTTAACTGAGTGGAAAGTTAAAACTGAGAAGTTATAATTGTCTATCCTTGCCAGAGCAGCAGCGGGCAAGAAATTCAACTATGTATGGAGCTGCTGGTCAGCAAAGCAGCTCTGATTTCAGGCTTTATAACCATCTCCAAGTAAAGCACTTCTTTTTAGGCCTGCTGGGCATTTCCAGCCTCCCAAGAAGCCGCATCACAGAGCGCCGGATGGTTCTGGTGGGAGTCCCAGCAGCACCAGGGAGTCAGAGGTTTGCCTGGAGAGAGTGAAAGGCACTGGAGGCAATTCCCTAAAAGCAAATTGATCAAAGTGAAGGGTGGTTGGTACCCTGGGGCCAGCCACCCTCCTGGTTGATATAGTTTACAGCCCACACCTGGCTGCAGCTCCAGGCACAGCCTGCCAGGCAGGAGAACGCAGCCAAGATTCTTGGGTTTGTGGCTCCACCAGATGGATGGTCCTGGAGCCAGGCCACTGCTTCCTCTGAAGAAGCTTTTTGAAATTTGGGGGAAGGTTAATGTCACTTTAAAACAGAACCATATTTGGAAGTAGCAGAATCCTCCAGGAGAAGGAGGGGCTTCTGTAGCAGTGCATTATATTTTCCCTGTGAACTCGTAGTGTCTCACATCTGATCTCAGCTTCTCCACTTGCACTCTTACCTGCCATCTCTCCTACATCAGATTTTCCTCTTGCCAGCAGCCACATATCTCACCCATTGTGCTTCCCACACTGTCCTGAGCTGAAGTAAGTGAAGGAGGGCAGGGAGAGCAAAAAGATGGTGTGGGACCAGTGGCTTCTGACTCATATACCTGTGATGCTGCCAGTTCTTCTGAATTTGCTTTGTATTGGTTACGAGCCCCTTTTCTCTAGTTCTGTTGCAGAATGGAGACACCAAGAGAAAAACAGGATTTGGGAACAGATGGCTGGGAGAGGGAAATAAAAAAGATGGATCAGCTGCACATGGCACAGCTGTGCATTGCTGTACAGCTTCTCTGTTGGCTCCTTGGACACTTTGTTTATAGAGCCCAGCCAGGTTTTTACATGGTGTCTCAGAGTCCCTGTGAAGGGATTGATGTCTGAGTACTTGCCAGATAAAAGATTTGGCTTGGGATACATGTCAAGACTCGGAAAGGAATGAATTTTGATTAAATGACAATTCTGTGGCCAATCTGTTCTTCAAACCATTTAGGAATAAGGATGAATGTATTAATTTTTGAAGTGACACAGAGTGCTTAACAGTCCGGTAAAGAGTTCTGAAATATGTGTAATGCTTAATAATATTCATTGCTTTTGCTTTAGGAAAACCCACATGCTCCCACAATTAAACTGTTAGTAAAATATTAATGAGAAAATGACATTCTCATTTCAAAAAGACATGTAATTCCCCAGAAATGTTTAAAAATTTACATTTTTTTAAGATATTTGTTAAAGTTGCCATGATTGCTTTTTACCACTCTTGTCTCTTGCTCTGCTTAAAAAGAGTTGAGATTGGATTGCAGTGATGAATCAATGGTGATCTTCAGGGACTTCAGCTCCAGAGGACTTTGCTGGCCCACCGCTCAGAGACACTGGGAACCCTCCTATGTAGCACCTGAGCCGGGTGGGTGGGTGGGTGGATGGTGGATCCAACTCATCCTGCCTGCAGGGCAGCGAGGAAGTCTCCTCAACAAAACAGTTTTGAGGGGCTGTCAACTGAAGGCAGTTGCAGTAGCAGTGAGCTGCCTTTCTGAGGATTTCGGGGGATATTTTTAGCCTAGCTAGAATGAAAGGATGCTGTTAAGCCTTGAGATTTGAGTTGTGCTGTTCTTCTGTATGTGCCTGATTTCACTGGGACTGTGCCTCTGGTAGTGCTTGAATGCTATAAGGCAATTTCCACTTTGTTGTGGGAGCAATTCTTTGTGTCCACATCTTTGTGCCAAGCAAATGGCTTGGCTCCTATCAGTTGTTCTGGGAGTAGTAGAGGGTCTTAAAAACATAAAGCCTTGTGAAGATGGGGACAGCTTCCTAACAGTCCTATGCTCTGACCTGCTGTATCCTTCATGAGATTGGCAAGACTTAAGTTGTGGCAGAAGAATTTGCTGCCATTGCTTTGTTCAGGGTTGAAAACAACTTCTCAGAAGAAAAAAAAAAAAAGAAGAGTTTGTAGCAGCAAAGATTAATGCTTGTTGACATATGCTTGGTTTTCTGTGACACTTCAGGGAATGACATGGATTATTTTGCTCTTGAATTTTGTATGGCAGGAATTTCCCTTGGTACCTAGAGTGCTTCCAGGGAAAAGGAAAGTCTGAGTTGAAAAAACACAAGTGGAGATGTGTTATAGTGCTTCTCTCAGCCTGCATTCTCTAAGTGCTTTGTCCTGATTACACATTACCACCCTCAATTTCCAGACAGGATAAATGTTTCCTGGGGAGAGAGCTAGTTTGTATTGCTGAAAAGCAACTGACAGTGCTGAATAAGCAATAAATCAAAAGCTGGTGTTTAAACTTAATTTGAGCCTCTCAGGGAAAAAAAAAGTTGTACCTTGCAATCTGCAATATCCCTATGCAATATCCTTATGATTGTACCTTGCAGTCTGTGATATCCCTATGCAATTTCCCTATGATTGTACCTTGCAATCTGTGATATCCATATGATTGTACCTTGCAGTCTGCGATATCCCTATGCAATCTGCAGAGGGAACTGTGTTGTAGGCAGTGTGGTATGCAGAATTTGCAAATCACTGTGAGTAGGGAAAACCTGGCCTTGGAGAGAAGAGCCCTCCCTCCTGTTCTCACCAGATGATGAATGTTTCTCTGTGCTTTTGGCTCACCTGGCTGTCACCACGCTGTCTGGGAAGGTGTTGGACCATCCGCCAGCTGGAGTTCAAATATTGGGCAGCCCCTGGCCCTGACGTGGGGGCTGCACCCACTCTGCGAGCTCTCCGTTCTGGGAAGTTCCCCTGCAGACACAGGTGCCTTCTCCTTCCTTCCCACGGAGCAGTTTCACATGCAAATATTCCTGCCATGTCCAAGTGGGTGGATTGTGGCCAGGGCGTGGGGAGGCAATCTAGCCTTGGTGGAAATCTCTCCTCTGGCATGGCCTGGTGGCAAAGGGACAGCCCAGGGAGAAAGCAGCTCTGGAGAGCTGAGGAAGGCAAGGTCTCCTCAGCACCCCAGGCACTCAAGCACCTGGCTGAGTCCACAGTAAAGGTTTTCCTTGGAGGTATTTGTGTCCCTTTCCAACACCCTTTCTCCTCTGCCCACTGCAGCCTGGTTACCAGTTCAGCTGAGGTGGGGAAGGAAAAGTCTCAGTTCAGAAGGACTCTGCTCACCATGATGTCTTTTCCTGGGGTCTTGGCTCAGTCTGTGCCATTAGTAACTCAGCTGGGCTTGATCACTGGGAGACCTGGGTTTGCTCTGCTCTATGCTGTGCTTACTGTCCCCTTGGGAGCTGGGACTGGGCAGTTTTGAGGAGAGAAGGCTACTGGTGCCTGGGGGCAAAGTTACAGGAGCCTGTGGGTTACAGCTGGGTTAGGGGGACAGCAGGGACACAGCAGCACGGGGTTAGGAGAGTGGTCCATCTGGAGTGGGAGTCAGCTTGTGCAGGGGAGTCTTTATACAGGGCCATGGTTTAGAATAGGGGGACTTGCAGTGCTCTGGGTGTTGGCTGTGTCCTTAAAGCTTTGTGTTCCCAGCTGAGGCAGCTGTGGGTCCAAGTAGGAGATGCTGGTGCAAAGCGAGGTCTTCCAGAGCCACTGCAGCTCCTGGATGGCTCCTCAATGTTACTTGCTTTTGCCACTAGATGGTGAAATAAGGAACAAGGGAAAACATGGGAAGTCTTGCTGCCTGGGAGCCCCACTCCCTGTGAAACCACACTGACATGCTCTGCTTTCTGGGAACCCGGCAATTTTGGGCAATTATCCCCTGGACCTTTTATACAGCTCAGCCTTTAAGAACTGCTGCTGCCACCTTGACTCTTTGATCTTTTTAACTCTAGTGCTGCCACCCTGCATCAGTGTAGATATGGCAAGCTGGGCTAGACCCAGGTAGCAAACCTGCCTGATGCAAGGATGCATGGAAAGCTGTCTGCTGCTACAGCAGCTTGCTTTGGTCTGGTTTTTGAAAGGGGGTGTGTAATCTGCTTCCCCTTTCCCATGATGATCTGAACCCACTGTGAGACCCACACTTGGGCAGGTGGGAATTACAATCCCTGCTTGGCTGCTCTCTGTTGTGCCCTTTCTTTTCAGAGCTGTTTGCTTCACTGGAAGCTTTGACATGGCTGTGGCAGAGGAGTTTGCTGGGGATGTGTGATGGACTGGAGAGTTACAGCTCACCTGGGGCACTTCTGCCTTCGCAAGAGGGATTGAATGAATATTGCTGATGGCAGCCCCTGGCCCAGAGGTAGCGTTACTGTGTCAATCTCCAACTGAGATGGTGAAGAATGGGGAGGGAAAGGGCAGATACACATGTTTGGGCCCTGGGAGTGGAACTTGAACAAATGAGTTAGTCCTTAGCTGAGCAATTGAATGCCAATGTCTCCCAGTTGGGAAATTAAATGCTTTAAAGTCAGGCAGTCTCAATTTTGTCTTAAACATAGACTGACTCTGCTCATGAACTTGTTGAGCTGCAGAAACTTGATTGGTTTCATTTAGGGAAGGTTATAAGGAAAGTTATTGGTACCCAACCTTTCTGCTCTCTGAATGCTGTCCTGGGTCCCTCTCTGCAGGAGAGACTCTCTCCAGGACTACCTGCTTTTCATAGAATCATAGAATGGTTTCGTTTGGAAGAGGCTTTTAAAGGTCATCTAGTCCACCCCGCCTGCAATGAGCAGGGATATTTTCAACGAGATCAGGTTGCTCAGTGCCCCATCCAACCTGCCCATGAACACTTTGAGGGATGGAGCATCTGCCACCTCCCTGGGCAACCTGTTGCAGTGCAGGCTTGGACAGCCGTTCCCTTTGCAGCTGGCTGGAGCAGTGACCTGCCAGCCCTGGATCCAGGAGTGTGGCAGTGCTTCTGGCTTGGTTATTGCTCAGTGGGGCATTGCTGCTGAGGGAGCCTTTGTGCTGGAGTGGATCAGGGAGTGCCCACAGTGGGGGCAGCCTCTGAGAGGGAGCAGGGCCAGAGGTTGGGGAGTATCACCTTCCCTTGCTCTAGCCAGGGCTCAAAGGATTTGGCTGTGTTTTCACTGTGTTTTGGCTATATGGTCCTATATGTATGGAAAAGTCCATTGTAGTCTGCTTAAGGGTTTTATGAGGAGCAATGAGTCAGTTCCCTGAGCGAGGGAGTGATAGTGACTGGTGTGGTTTGGTTTATTTTCTACTATGATTCCACTGTTACTGGTAATTTCAGTGGGATCCATCTTGTGAGCTGGCATGATGGGAAACCTGGAGAGGGGAACAGAGCTGCTCCCCAGCACTGAGGGATGGCCCCCTGGTGTTTACTTCTGGCCACATTGCAGGATGCAGCAAGGAGGGAGAATTCCCAGACAGGGAGCTAACTGAATAAAGAAAACAGCACTGCATAAAAACACAGTCACGTGTGCTTGGCACAGAGGAACACGTGTGTATATGTACTTGTGGGTGCTACAGAGAGAAAATGCACGTTTCTCTCTCGTTTCTCTCTCTTCTCCCCTAGGCATTGAAGTGCCTGAGGGGCACAAGGCCAGTAACATGCAGGCAGCCAGTGAGGTTTCTTGTGCATCACTCCTCCAGCAGTGCCAAAATGAGCCTTTTATGTTGCAGAGGCCACTGTGACACCGGCAAGAAGTAAAAAAGTGAAAATCCTGAATAAATAAACCAGAAGCTTGCGTGAGAACAGTCCCCAGGTCTCAGCCTCACCTCTGACTCTGCCATGCTATAATCTGTAGTGTGGAAATGTTTCTCTTGGCTGTTGGTTTAGGGCTGTGCAGTCAAAACTGGTAGTTGAAATCCTGCTCAATAGGGCAGGCAACCTGAAAGGCAGAAGAAAGGCAAGCAGAGCCTTCAAATTGTTTGTAAAAAAAAAAAACCTGAGGAGCAGGTGGTCACATAGGATCCATCTTGTGCTGGTTTGAGCCAGCTGTCTGCAGATGGGAGTAGTGAAGAACTGCCACCATAGGTAATATTCAGTGTGTCTCCTTTCTTTCCCCTCTGAACATCTGATACCGTGCAGCGTCACTGCTTGCAAGGGGATTAGGTGCTAACACAGACCACTGCCACAGCTATCCATTTTCTATTGGTTTATTCAAATAACTAGGAAAAGTACATCCAGCAGCTGAGTCCGGACAAACTGTTGAAAAACATGGCTCTGCAGGACCCATTGCTGTGAGATTTATGAAAAGAGCAAAACCTAAACTCTCACATGCAGCAGGGGATGGAGAAAGAAAGGGCGGTGGGTCTGAATGTGTGTGTAGAAGGAAAAGGGCCTTGGGTCCCAAAACAGCTGGAGGGGTGGCCACAACAGCCAATTTTTTAATTAATTTTAATAATAGAAGTAAAATAGTAATCACAGCACTTGAAACACCCACCTGGAAATGGGTGGTGTGCTTGCTGTATTATTTTGCAGTGGCACCATTATATATCCGGCAAATCCGAGTTGGCCTACAGAATGTCTATGCCTCTTCTCTGATAGCTCCCATAGTGTTTTTCCTCCTGGAGTTAACACAGTAAAGGGGAAAAGCATTTTTTTGTGTGACTTGGGTGTATCTCTGCCAGTTGTTCTGGGCCTGCGGGAAAATTGACCAACTTGAAGCTGCTGTGAAGGGGCTACTCAGTCATTAGTGCACAGGGATTTCAAGCCATGGGATTTCAGTGCCTTACTCCCAAGGGTAGCCAAACAGTAAAGCAAATCTTCCCGAAAGACATCCTACTTTGATATATTCAAATACACCCAGTAGCATGATCAAAATACACAGCTGCAACAAGGGCTTCCTGCCATGGATATGCAAATACTGAGATTAGTGCAAATCACAGACCTCCTCATATAAAGCAAACTGTGATTGCTGTTTACCTCCTGACACAGAGCACCCACAGCTCCAAGGCTTCCCTCTTCAGTGGCTCTTGTCAAGTTGGCACAGAGCTGCTCTTGAAAGCTTCTGCTGAGCAATAATTTCTGCACCCTGTTCCAGTGGTTGCCCCTTTCATGTGGTCGCCCCAGGAGTCTGTGCTGCCATGCCTTGAGATAGTTTTAGGTCTGTCTGAAAAGCAAGCCTTAGTCCTTCAGCAGTTTTTGTTACTTCTTTCCCTGCCAGAATCTCACTGCTCTTCTGGAAACAAACAATTCCTGGGGCTGCTTGTTCAAAACACAAATTTTGCAGCCTTATTACCATAGCAATTCTTTCCAGAGATTATCTCTCCATATGTGATTTGCCTCATGCTGTGAGCAGCTCCGAGACTGCATGAAAGGTTCGCAGCTCCTTCTCCCCGAGAGGCAGCAGGGGAGTGTGGTCCTGGCTCCCCCTGCACCAATGGAGACGGTGCTGGAAGCGATGCAGGAGTTGATGGGCGGAAGAGATGTATAAACACGGAAGCAGCGTGCCTAATTAATGACCTGAAACCAGCCAGAAAGGTCAGTTTGTTTGCGGGGGACGCGCTCGAGGGACACGTGCTGAATGCGAACTTCGCCGCCGCGCCTCGGAAAGGGCACTGCTGCCCTCCCGGGATGGCAGCTGACGGAGGGGGAGCCATCAGAGGAGGATCGATAGCTTCCAGCCTCACTCATTAGTGCGCACCCAGGCTATCCCCCTTGTCTGGCGAGCCTGGTTCCTCGTGGGGCTCTGCTGAGAAGCCAGGCTGCTTTCCGGGGAAAGGGCAGGCTCCTGCAGCTCTTCGTTGTGTGATGCTGCCAGAGAACAGGCTGTTTTCTGGGCTGTCTTGTCAGACACTTGTTGACTAAGTTTGAACTGTAGAGTCCTAACAGCTCATATCAATGCTGTCAGCAGCACGCATTCAAAAATTGAGCATCTGGATGCCAACGCCAGGGGACTGATATAAAAATGTTGTTTACTGGCTGTTTTTTTGCCCCCATGAAGCTTTTCTCTACAGTCTTCCAGGGGCTAAAAATTCAAGTTTCTTGCCTAATTCCAGGGCTCTGGGAGTTGAATGGGAGGCTTTATGAATATTCCAAATTATCATCAAGAATGGTATAGACTTGTAAAGACAACTGTCTAGTAGGTCAAGGTGTGCCATGGGTTGTTGAGTGAGATCTTCAGGGTCCTTGCCAGCCCTGGCAGTTTCTGACCACCTTTCATCTCAAGAATTGTGCAGAGCCAAGAGGTAACCTGCAGAGAAAATCAAGGGGAGAGCTGGCATTACTGAGTCACTTTGCAGACAGCGCTGAGCACTTCTGGTGTCAGTAAAATCACAGAGATGTCACACGAACAACAATGGTGGCAGTGCGAGGAAAGTGCCTTTGATGAAGCAGGTTTTCTCTCTCTCTGAGATGAATACAACTCCATCCCAACTGTTCCCCACTTGCAGAGAGCTCTCTTTTTAGCAGTGTTTCTGGAACAAACTCTTTTTCTTCTTCTTTTGGCCTCATGTGTTCCTCTTGCGCTCTTTGTCCCAGCAAAGAGAATTGACCAAAGCTCTGCTTTTGTGATGTGGTGGCTTAGGAGCAATTTTGTTGGCTGGGTTTAGCTTTGGGCAGACTGAAGGTGTCTAGCTACAAAAACGGATTGAAAAATCAAGGCAGCTAGTCATGTTTTGTCATTTAAATTGGCTCTCTGCCTGTGTCGGTGAACACAGGAGGCATGGGGGAAAGGCAGAATGTTTCCAGAAAGGCACCAAACCAGGTCTGGAACAAAGCATCTCACAGTGCCTGGTGGCCTTAGTGCAGATGTTACAGCTGAGCTCAAACTGATCACAGAAGGGGTTATCCATGCAGATGGGACATGGCCTGCAATCCTCCCCTCTCTGAGTCCTTCCACCAGGCAGTGACCAAGGAGGCTTCTGCTAGGGGTGATGCAGATCCCACATCTGTGGGAGGGGAAGACCCTCTGCCGAGCAGAACAACACTGTCCTCCTGCAGACCACACCAGTCCCTTGCGGCCAGCAGAAGGCAGGAGTTGTTCACAAATTCCAGCATCTGACTGACCTCCCACCTGGCCTTGCCATAGACTTAGGTGAGTCCCTTCATCTTTTCAGTGAAGTCTGTGGTTATACATTGCATTTACTCTCATATAGGGATGTTTTGTGTGGGTATACCAGTCGTCTTGGGTTCAATTTATAGGTTATAAGTCACTGTGCAGATTGCCCTTTTCCCAGGCACACCAGTGTAGTGGGTACTGCACTCCTTTGCTCAGACAGTGGGATTCCCCTCATTTTCCCAGCTGTGTGTTAGCTCCAGAGGATGTGCTCTCTGACTTCCAGACCCTGTCTCTCCCATTCCTGCTCCCTCTCTTGGACGTAATTGCTCCTGGGCCTGGCTTATAACACGGTGTGTGGCACAGGGACAAAGATGACAGGGCTTCCTCCATCTCACAGAGGAAATACATTCATTGGCCTGAGCGTTTGGCACGGCGATTAATTGAGAGCAGCCTGGATCTGGAGCACCAAGTGAGCATCATTAGAGGCTGTGAGTGAGAGGACCCGGGCTGGAGTCTGGGTGAGTGATCTGTACAGGCTGAGAGCTGGCAGCATCGGGGCTGGGCGGGATACCCAGTGTCACTATTGCTCCTGTGCTGTTACAAAGTTCCCATGTTGCTGTTGCAACCCTGTGGGAGAGCTGCCTGCCTCCTTTGGGGAAAGAAAAGGGGAAGGCAATGCGGGGGGGGTGTCCAGGAGCGAATGTGCTGAGCCCGTGTTGTGGCGCGGGGGCCGCCGTGGGTGCCCGTGCAGCCGAGTCTGAACCGGGTTGGGGGTGGTCTGGCAGTGGGTGTCTGCCCCCATCCCCTGCTGCTCTGCCGCCCTGTCCTTCCCTGGTGGGAAGCGTGTCCCTGCCGTCGGGGAGGGATGTTGCGGTGCGGGGCGCTCGGCCCTGGCCGGCGGGTGCAGTGAGACGCCGCGGCCACCAGGTGCCACTGCCCCGCCGCGCTGCCCGGGGCCGCCGCCGCCCGTCCCGCGGGGTCCCTTCGTCCCGCGGGGTCCCTCCGT
>VZRE01009911.1:18273-159546 GCA_013396775.1 Cephalopterus ornatus
TCGCAGGGTCCCGGCGGCAGCGCGCAGCATGCGCGGTGGGCGCCCGCAGCCCCCCGGCCCCCGGCGCGCCGCTCCTCCCCGGTCGGCGGCACAGTAGGACGCGGAGAGCTGGGCTTGGAGCCGGGCTTGGAGCCGGGCGCGGCGCGGGTGGAGCCGGGGCGAAGGGTGCGGGTGTCCGCGCAGCCGGCGTTGATGTTTAACCTGGAGCGCCCGTTCACGGAGAGGGGCCACTTCTTCTCCTCCATGGAGTACCAGCGACAGCTGGAGGAGGAGGAGGGCTACCCGCCTCCCGGCAACAACGGGACTTTCAACGACAGCGGGGCCGGGCCGGGCTGGGGCACGCCGTACTCTCTGCACACCACCATCACCCTCATCAGCCTGGCCGGCTTGCTCATGCTCTTCACTGTCTTCGGCAACGTCCTGGTCATTATTGCTGTCTTCACCAGCCGGGCTCTCAAAGCCCCCCAGAACCTCTTCCTGGTTTCCTTAGCCTCGGCTGACATCCTGGTGGCCACACTGGTCATCCCCTTCTCACTGGCAAATGAGATGATGGGGTACTGGTACTTCGGTAAAGTCTGGTGTGAGATTTACCTGGCCTTGGATGTGCTGTTCTGCACCTCCTCCATTGTTCACCTGTGTGCCATCAGCCTGGATCGTTACTGGTCCATCACACAAGCCATCGAGTACAACCTCAAGCGCACCCCACGCCGCATCAAGTGCATCATCTTCATCGTCTGGGTCATCTCAGCTGTCATCTCGTTCCCCCCACTCATCTCCATTGAGAAGAAGAGCGGGCAGCAGGCTGACCAGGGAGTGGCAGAGTGCAAGATCAATGATGAGAAGTGGTACATCATCTCTTCTAGCATTGGCTCCTTCTTTGCCCCTTGCCTCATCATGATCCTGGTCTACATGCGCATCTACCAGATAGCCAAGAGGCGAACCAGGGTACCACCAAACAAGCGGGCAGAGCGCCCTGAGAAGAAGCAGAATGGCTTGACTGACAAGGAGGACCTGCCAGCCACAGCGCAGCTCAACGGGGAGAAGGCAGCAGGAGGCAGTGGTGGGCAGGAGGGAGAGGTCAATGGCATAGACATGGAGGAGACCTCTTCCTCCGAGCACCAGGAGAACAACCAGTGTAAGAAGTCAGATAGACCGTCAAGAGGAAAGACCAAGACTAAGCTGAGCCAAATTAAGCCTGGGGACAGTTTGCCCAGGAAGACGGAGGAGGAGAGGAACACCAAAGGGTCCCGGTGGAGAGGCAGGCAGAACCGGGAGAAGCGCTTCACCTTTGTGCTCGCAGTGGTGATTGGAGTCTTTGTCATCTGCTGGTTCCCCTTCTTCTTCACCTACACGCTGACAGCTGTCTGTGAGAGCTGCTCCGTGCCCACCACGCTCTTCAAGTTCTTCTTCTGGTTCGGTTACTGCAATAGTTCCTTGAACCCCGTCATCTATACCATTTTCAACCATGACTTTAGGCGGGCCTTCAAAAGGATCCTCTGCAGGATAGAGAGGAAAAGGATTGTTTGAAGGACCCTTTGCTGTGGGCAGGACTAATCAAGACTTTGTAGGAGACTAAAGCGTGTCTCTCTCGGGCTGTGCTTGCATGGGATGGTTTCCTTTAGCTTGTGAGCAGGAAGCCTTCAAAACCTGAGAGGAGCCTATGGAAGTGCTGGGAAGCAGCAGTGAGGAGCAGCAGGCAAGTGGAGGTCTGAGCCGTGGCATTTGGCTTTCCGGGGGAGGATGGCCCTTGACTTGCTTGGTTTATTTTGTTAGGTTTTTTTTTTCTTTTGCCAGAATCTCTCAGTGGATATTTTCATGACTGCTCAGTTTGACTCTTTAAAGACAAACAGTGTGCAGCTCCGTGAGACGAACAACAAAGAGGGAGTATGCCACACCAGAGGTGTTGGCTTTTTTATTTTGTTGTATGTTTTTTTTTCCTTGTTGTATATGTATGAATTTTGACCCCCTTGTAAAATACAGTATTGTATTCTTGAATTTGAATGTCTTAATTTTTGTAAGGCAAGCAGCTTTGAAACTGTGAATGCTTTAATTTTGACCCCTTCAAAGTATCTCTCTTCCCATCCCCTGAAAAACCCCTCTCTCAAAACCACTGAACAACTAGAGCCATCCCCTACCTGACAGTTTGATAATATTACTAAAATTTTCAATGTAATTTTTTTATTTTGTCTATAAATCTTAGGATCACAGACCTCACCAGACTGGCTATTTTTGTTGTTATTTTTTTATGTCATATCTGTTTCTGTTTGATTGCTGTGTTGCCTGTGATACAATACAGCTGAGATGGCAACTGCTGTCTCGTTACTCATTAAAGCAGACCCTGATGGAGTGGTGCCTTTGCTGTGTGGGCAGGGATGTCCCAGGCAACCGAGACTATCTCCCTTGCAATGTGAGGCTTGGGACCCAGCCAAGCTCCCTACGAGTTAATCTTGTTTGATATTATACCAGTCTGCAGCACCGAAATGTGTTCGATGCTCACTCGCTTCCGCCACCTCAACTGTAAATAGATAACATTTCAAAGCAAATAACAGGGCTCTGCATATCAAGTTATCTCATCTGTGTTGATTTGTGGTATTTTAACTCCTGTGGGATTTCCTGCAGAGAGGAGAGGGTTTGTGCACAGTGGCCGTTCTGCCTTTCTCAGTTAGAGGGAGAAAAGTTCAGTTTTTAACCTGCCAGTCTCATCTTTCTAGGACGTATGAAAGCATCCCTCTTTCAGTCTTATACAGGTCAAAACTGAAGTGGGAAACCTAACTGACATTTTTTCCAGTATTTTGTAGTGTAATTAAGCTTTTTTTTTTTAAAATATATGTGTAAATATTGTGAGATTGCAGCAGGAGAGAGAGTTAATACTGCTTTTACTCTTTTTCCTGAAATGGCTTTCAGCTCTTTCTGCTAAAAATCCCCCAACAACAACAGAAAACCACCAAAACCAAACCAAAAACAACAAAAAGGGACAGAACAAATCTAACATCCTTGTGCCGCGAATAAATTTCTGGAGAACATTTATAGGAAAAACTTTTTATTTATGACAATGAATGAGTGTGCAAGTCTTTTAATGTTATGAAAACAGCTTTATCAAATACTGAGAAGTCATAGAAATTGTTTGGAGAAAGCAAAGTTTGTGTAAGTTTCATGTATAAGATGAATTTGGCTTCTCTGGAGTCATATAGAAGAGACTTTCAAAATGCCTTTTTACTTTTGAGAAGTGTTCTGTTGATTTTGCTCTCACTTTTGACTTTGTAATCAACTCCGAGGGTCCTCAGATGCATCTTGGGACCTGGAGAGCAATGTTTACATTCACTTGCATTTTCAGAACTGAATCCTCAAGATGTGAGGAAAGCAAATAAACTGTGCTTTAATGTAAAAAAAACCAAACAACCAAACCACAAGCAGAAGTTGCTATAATGGATGATTATTTTTATTAAATAAAAGAGCGTTTACAGATCAAGTGTGAAAACCCTCTGAGCAATCTGTTAGCTGCTTTGTTTTATTTTATTTTATTGTATTTTATTTTCTCAACTGCTCACTGATTCTCCAGCAGCCTTGGTCTTGACATTTTTTAAAGGGCACTTGGGGAAAAGCACGTTGTGTTTTCTGAGAGGCATTGTTAGCCCAGGTAGGGAACAATGGCTCCGTTCATTGTGCAGTGGCATAATAACAAATGAGTCCTTAATATTTCTTGGGTATTTCCACTCCTCCTTTGTGCCACAGTAAGAGCATTCATGTGTTTCTTAAAGAAAAGTGCTCAGGGTTTGAGGGTGTGATTTGCTTCCTGGAAATGCAGCCTGGCACTACTGCTGGGGACGCCTGCCTGGCGCGGTGTTTACAGCTCTTGAGTTGTGAAGGCTTTTAATAATTAGGTTGCAGATGGGATTAGAAACGATTAGGCTGGAAGGAAACATTTCTTTATGTGTGCAGGAGTGTCTGTCTGAGTGGGGCTTTGTTTCCAGCCCCCAAGAGCCAGCCAACCAGGCTGGCTTGCCCTTACACCAGAGCTGCCAAGACCCTCCCTGCAGGAGGTGATGAGGGATTGTTATTCCACCAAACTTGGAACTACTTCTCTGAGGCTACCTGCCTCCCTGAGGGTGCAAAGCTCTGCTCACCATCAGCTTCAGCTTTGCCACAAGTGCCAGGTACCTCCAAAGGTGGGGATCACTAAAGGTGTCAATCCTGCGAGTGCTTTAGTGTGTGCTTTGTTTTGCCCAGCAGCACATGCAACTGTTTGGGAACTCTGGCACCTGCTCTTCCCACTGTTGGGTTACTCGGAGTCACCCTGTTTCCCTGGTGCACTTCTTACTTGGTGAGAAAATGAGAGATCAGAGCCCCATGCTGGAGCATGGTCATTATTGAGTGTTTTGTTGGCTTTGGGGCTGGGAGACTGGGGCTTTGCTGGGCTTTGAGTTGGTGAAGCTTTGCACAGCTGAAATGTCTGATTGCTCCTGATTTTCCATCAAAAGGAAGAGTAAGGTGCAAAGCCCTGAAATAACACCTCCAGAGCTGTAGTCCTCCCACAACTTCGTGTCCTCGTGGTTCAGCCCAGTCAAGTGAAATTCTCACTGGGCTCTTTTATGCAGAGTAGTGGCTCCCTGCATCTGACAGGGTAGAGCTGCCTGCCTGTCCTCATGACTAATGTCTGAACTTCCAACCTCCTGCTGCCTTTGCTGTCTTCTGAACAAGGCTTCTATTCCATTTCCCCTGAGCTGCTGGTCATTTTGGTTTCAGCTGTGTCCTGGACCCTCTACACCTGCTGGGGATGGGCACATGCAAGTCTCAGTGGTCCTCAGCCAACCGTGGGCTGTGTGGTGGAGGTGCTGGGGTGACACCACTGTCCCTTTGGTAGGTGAGGTCCAGTCCTGCTGCTGCTGAGCCAGAGGTCATGTTGTTGTGGGCTTCTCTGGGATGTTCCCTTTGGCTCTGCCATATCTGTGTCCCATTCTGCTCACCCCCATGCCTACCCTGTCTCACTGTGGGGCTGAGCCCTATTGCTCTTGCCAAATCCTGATGCTTAGTTCTTCCCTTTTCCTCTCGTGACTCACTGCCACGCAGGAGAAAGTTGCCTTATCACTCCCAGCTCATTCCCTTGCAAATGACACATTAAGGGGTGTAATGAACTTTGATTGTTTTTTATAACCTCTTATTTTGGGGCTGAAAGGTTAATGGTGTGAGGGTAGGGAGGGGCACCTGCCTTCCCCACCGAGTGAAGCCATCCAGGCTGGCACAGCAAACAGCAGGCAGAGATGCCACTGCCATTTTTCCTTGGGGGGCGTTTCTCCACCACTTTCCTGTGTGGGGCGGCCCTGCATTCCACCCCTTGTGTGGGGACCCCCGAGGAGAACGCAAAGGTGCCAGGCAAGGGACATGCAGGAGGAGATCAGTGTGAGTTGGTATGTGGGGCTAGTGTCCTAAAACATCCCTAGAGCAGGAGGGTTGCCCTTGCAGAGACCTGTGGCTGCCTGCCCAGGGCTTGTCCCTGACCCCCTGAGCCTACTGATATATGCGTTTGTTTCTGTGGGGTTTTGGTTCCTGTTCTCTGGGGAGCAAGGAGCTGGTCACATAGAGGAGCCTCTCCAAAATGTTCCAGCAAGGGAGGGACTTGGCCTGAATCATTCTGCTTGCACAAAATGAGTTTCCCAGACCTGGAGGAGCCTCTCTGGGTTTCAGTCCATGTCCGTCACCCTTCACGTGCCATAAGTAATCCCAGTCCCACTCTGCACTCCCTTCCACAGGATTTGTTTCCCTCTGGGTTGGATGACTGGCCCTGCTGCCCGTGTGGCTTTTATCAGTGGAAGCTCTTTGTATTATTTCTTAACATTCCCTGTTCTTTCACCAGTGGAAAAGTTCAAAGTCTGTCGAGATTGCTCCTTTATTACAGCCAGTGCCCTGGCAGACAGCTCCACTTGGAGCTCTCACCACCACTGTCGTGAACTGCTCTTTGCAGCTGGTTTATAGGAACATCTCTGTGACTTATGAAATGCTTATAACTGTGATTGCTGTGCCTTACCCCAAGCTGTAGAAATGAAGAGAGAGCAGAGTTAGTGTCAGCCTACCCCCATGTTAGGTACTAGTACTCACTCAACTCACAAATGCTCCAGGATCAGATCCTAACTGCTCTGTGAACAAAAAGAGTTTTAATCTGAACCCTGGGAAGTCCAAGTGAAATTCCGGTTGGGGGTCATGCTGCAGTAATTTTGCACATGGCCTCAGCACACTCCCAAATGTCATGAAGGCGGAGCAGAGGGGGTGGCGAACAGGGCTGTTGGGGGGACCAAAAAATATGTCTTCTTTGGGTCAGATCATGGCTGGTACCTGGAGGGAGGTTTGATAGAAGCAGAGGAGGAGGAGACCTGCTGTTGTGGGGCAGAGGGTGCTGGGAGGTCTTGGAGATGCTGATGCTTGAGCTGGTCATTCAGCATCTTTCCTTCTTGGGGGACCTTCTTGGCTGTTTAAGTTGTCCCCTAGGAGAACTCATTTCCCAAGGAGGATCGCCGGTGTTTCAGGACAACATCTCATATCCAGGTGTATAGGGGTGTTAGATGGGTCTCAGCACCCAAATCCAACAGAGATACGTGAGAACTAACCGTAACAGGGAGCAGGAAGGCATCTCCCTCACTTGAGCATAGATGTCATCAGCAAAGGTGTAAACTTGCTGACTTAAACTGGCCTAAAACTGCTTAAGGTGGCTCTAAGTTAGTCTGTTTAGATTGTCAACTCTATATGGGCTGAGTTAGGAGAGAGCATCCGTGCTGGCTTGGATCTAAGGTCCTGCTCTCCTTCTGTGGCTCTGAGAGTGGCCTGTAGCAGATTTTAGGGAATAGTGAAGAGCAACCCCAGGAGGTTTGGGGGTCATTAGGCGCTCTGGGATTTCCTGGGGCCAGCGGTGCCTTTTGTGCTAATGGAGAAATTCCACTGACATGTGTTTCCTGTCAGCCATGCTCTGCAGCAGGAGGTCTGGATGGCTTTCAAAAACGTGCTTGAGTCAGAACCAACTGGGTCTGTGTGAGAGTAATGGGGTGAATGGGTTTTGTCAGGAGGTGAGATGAGCTGATCTGAGCATCCCTGCTTTCCTGCATGCAAAGCCTGAAGCGTTTGTGCTATATTGGTTTGGGCGCAGGCCAGGGCATTGCACTTGGAGGAGCAGCCTTGAGGTCTTCCAGAGCTGTGTGACCTGCTGCAGGGTTCACTCCCAGACATGAGAAACATTCTTTTAAATCAGCTGCTACATGGAGGAATTGATTGCTCCTTTGCTGATTGAAACAGTTGTGTTTTGCTGGACCATGACTTTATGGCCTTTTTCCTGTTTGTTTTTCAAGTGCTCTCCACAGAAAAAAAGAAAAAAAGAATGAGCTTCTCACCACTGGACATCTCTGATAAAATAATTCCTGCTGCAGGCTGCTTTGTCTTCATCTGTGCATGTGGAGTTGCTGCAAAGCTTTCATTTGAAGACTGAAAACCTTAAGGTGTTACTGAAAGAGTCCCTGAGTAAAAAAGAAAATAAATGTATAGATAAATATTTAAGACACTGCATCTAACCTTTTGCTTTTCTGAATTGACTGAAATTTTTAAAAGACTGAAATGCTGAATTCTGGATTTTTATTACCAGGATAACTTTTGCCACCAGGACAATTTGGAAGAACTATTCCTCTTGCAGACCAAACCCTGCAGGGCTGGGCCTTGTGCGTGGCACACCTGGCAGCTTGGCTTCTGGGATGCTGATTTCTACCCTGTTGGATCCTCCCCTTTCCCAGCAATTATTCCTGCAGTCATGATCCCTGGGGGTAATCTAGTGATAAGTCTTCTCTGTGTAAAGCTGAGTGTGTTCTTGGTTTTGCGATGCAGATATTTGACTTGAAATGGCTCCTTGAATAAGGTTTGCCAGAATGAGCTTCCTGTTAATTTAGGCATGGATGTGCCTGGTTCTGTGCAGCCTTTCCATGTCACAAACACAGCCCTCCACATTCTTCCTCTCTGCTCTGCTGTCACCCAGACAGGGCACACTTCTACAGGGGGCTACAAATGCATCACTGGAATGATCACTTCTCCCCAGGGAGTACCCAAAATACAGAGAAGCAAAATGACCCCGGTCAACCAAGTGGCCAACGTGAAAAGAGAGTGGAGTCCCCCCATTTCTCTTGGTTATGGGTTTGACCTGTAACCTAAGCACAACCCAAAGATTTAAACTTCAGAGATGTTAGTTGAAAGTAATCCTACATTTATTACTTCCAAAACATCTTGAGGCTTTAAACCAGCCTCAAAATTTAGTGGGGCCAGAAGAGTTAAAACAGCCAGTTTAAATGGAATTGCCTGATCTGCTTACTTTGAAAGATTTGCCATTGTAGGGCCTTTGGCGTTGCTGTCTCAGGATAATGAAGATACATCCGATACATTTCGAACAGCAGGATAATTACTTTCATCGACACCAGTCAGCGTTTGGGTGAGATGGCTCTGAAATGGTGCAGCAGGGAGGAAAAGAAAAGCTAAATGCTGCTCTGCTGAGTTGGGCACACACCGAGGAGAGCAAGGTAAGCAGTGTTGGATGCAAGGCAATCTTTCATGACTGTTGGCTCTACGGAGCCTAATTAGACAATGTGTTCTGGCTGGTATGAGTGGGGTTTGGTCCAAATAGGGTTTCCTGTAGTAAAATAAGATGGTTGTAGCAACAGATGCAATGGTGGCAACCACCTTTAAAACCTAGTGTTAATTGGCTTAAATCCTTGGCATTGGAAATGATCTGCTCCTATTGTAGTTGTTGCCCATTGTTCCCAGAAATGCCTGTTCCTGGCTATTTTTCTGGGTGATGTGTGAGATGTACAATTGTGTCAGGAGGGTGGTCAAGGCACTGGGAAATGATTCACACCGTCCACATCCATGGGTGAGGGGCCTGGGTTTTATTTGCCCTAAGCTCAATAGCTTTTTTCATCACCTTATCTTCATGGATTCCGACTGCTGAGGATGCAACGATGTCTGGGAGTGTGGGAGTGGGAGAAGGGCTGACATTCTTGTGAGACTACAAATGAAGTCCATGGAAAATGAGACACGGTCAAACAGGGTGTGGAAATGGTTGGTGTAAACCAGATGATGCTACTGTACACCCAGCTGCAAAGAGATTCAGCCTGAAATGCTACATGAGGCAAACAAAACAGCAATTCCAGTAACTGACAATATAAGCATAGGACCCATACCTCTTATTAATTGCCATATCACTTGAGATTGCATAGACAGACATGTTCAAGTTATCAGATTTTTGGAGGAAGAGGTGAATTTTTAGCTGTTGTTTATTCAGATAGAGATTTAATTAATATTAAATAGATTAAATATTTGATGAAATAGACTGAAATTAAATATTTAGTTCCCTCTTCCCCCCAGATAGCAGCCCCAGTGGATGTTTATGTGGGCAGTAAAGCTAGAACATCTTCTGAATGTCAGGGAGTGTTCAAAGATCAGTTACATGGAAGCATCATCTGTGGATAGGAATTAAATTTCTCTTGGACCTGTGTCTTTGGCAGCCTGTGTGTGAACCTGGTCCTCCTTCATCTGGGCTTATTCACCTACTATTATCCCACCTACTGGGACTTCAGATACCACTTCAGTATCACCCCTACTCTCCTGCCACATTCATCTTCAGTGGGGAAAGAGGCTTCAGGGGGAAGGGTTTTCTCCCATGCTTCTCATTTCTCAGCCCAGTGGGCAGCCAAAAACAAAGTGGGCAGCAAACAGCAATGCTTCATACAAAATAATTACATCCTGCCTCCTGAAGAAGAAAACAGGTAGAAAAATGGCACCTTACCTGAAGGAGGGCAGCTAATTCCCGGCCAGTTGTGCAGGATGGTGCTCCCGTGTACCCTCACCAGAGATGGAGTGGGACCACTGTTTCCAAGTCCTGCTGGCATGTGAGTCTGGTTTGCTGAGATTCAATTGGTGTCATAGAACCATTTAAATTGGGAAAGACCTGTAAGATCATCAAGTCCAACCGTTAATCCAGCACTGCCAAGTCCACCACTAGACCATGTCCCTAAGTGCCACGACTTTTGAATACCTCCAGATAAACCAGAATATCTGGATTTTCATTATGAACTTCAAGTACAGTCTTGCAAATTAGTCATGGGCCACTTGCTGCTGCCCTATCACTTCTCATGCTAATCAGTTTGTGGTGGTTGGACTCTTTATTGTCTGTTACTTTGCTATTAAAATGAGCTTTGCCTCCCTATCTGTGGTCCCCTACAACTCTCCCTTAGATAGGGCTTGACTTGTTTTATACAGGGTTTATCACCTTTGGAAGGATTAAGTCCTTGCTTTCTGCCTTTGTCACCCAATTCTCCTGCCCAAGGCTCTCTATGTAGCTGTCAAAAATCAGCAGCTGGGCCCTGGCAGTAGATACTTAACTAGAAATAGTCTTGCTGTCAAGATCCTCCTGCCAGGGAGTGGAGACTGAAAAAATGACCCTTGATTTGGTCCAACCAAAGATTGCTTGGAGCTGCAGTCCCTCCCTGCCTTCCTACTGGCAGGGTTTGATACAGTTCCCTATAGAAGAGAGAGGAATTATCGTATTATTAAACTAAACTCAGGTATCTGATCAATTTTACAATGTCATGCTTTATCTATAATAGCCTGATGCTGCTTTATAACATTGAGTGACAAATAAATCCACTCTGTTCCTGCAGGAATAGATACAGTTTCATTTGTTAGCACAAGGTTACTTGCTTAGCTGAATTATTTAGAATTTTTCATGGAAGTTATAGCATGTTTGATTCACAGGCAAGGCCAGCTGTGGGCTCTCTCCAGCCACTTAGAGCATAAGGGGGATATATAGGTTTGTTGTCCCAAGGGCACTTTTGCCAGATCTGGTCCTTCTTTTGCCACACTCTTCTTGTATCTGAGTGTTCTTGGTGCCACATTCAGGGTCATTTCACCTCCACGTAACTGACACTGGGTAGTACCATCACACATCAGACAGAAATGCTGCTGTGAAGATCTTGTGTGCCACAGCAGGTGGTCAACACAGATGGGTGTTCAAAAGGTGACCAAGGAATAAAAATATCGGGATGTGCACACCTCGTGAAAGTTGTGTCAGCTCTTAAGAGGACTTTGAATGGCTGGGGCTGGTTTCTCAGAAGAAATAAGACTCGCTGAAGTCTCTCATCTTGAAGCCCAGCACTGATGTTGGACCACACTTTGCAGAAGATGGGTTAGCAAAGATTTAGGGCTTATCTGCTGGGGCAAGACGATAAATTAAATTATTTCCCAAACTCCTTCTCAGCTGTAGGTTTTTGTTTCTGCATGTGTTTAGAGGGAATTTTGATGACGTAAACATAATTTAGGTGCTTATGTCTCAAAAGCACATCCTCAGAACTTAGTCCTAGTGCTTCCTGAACCACAAGGCCATAACCTCTGCTCTCCTGGCACCTCTGCTTCTGGCTGGGCAGAGATCGCTGTCCTGGCTGCCATGCACGGGCTTTCTGCCACCTCCCTCAGTACAGGGAGGATTTCAGAACAGCTTGCACTCTGTCTGGGGTACCTGGAGTCTCCTCTCTTGGCAGTGTGGTACTGTGGGCAACCCCAGTCACATATTCAGGGGACTACTGGTGGAAAATGATGGACACTGGGAGGGGTTGAGCTGGGGATACATTCCCTAAAGTTCCCAATCTTTTAGTGCTGGTGTAGGGCCCCTGTGCTGGCACTGGTGGTATTTTGGCCACTGGTTGGTTGGTTTTGGGGACAGTAAGCTTGTTTTAAAAGTATGTACAGTATCCTAGCAGTGGTTTTCTAAATGAAAGTATTGTCATTACCCAGCAATATGACCTGTATGTTTAGACAAGACCTCTCATTAAGAGTGAGGGTAAATCTAGTGCTCTCACTGTCAAACAGACTGCTCTGGTCTACTGTCACCTAGAATATTTCAGAAGCAGTAGTAGAGTTGTGTCTGGTCCCTCTCACCTCTGCCAGCATTGTGTGGGTTTGAAGCCAGTGCAATCCGTTCAGAGTGGTTAAGTGACTTGCTAGAGGTCGAGTGAAAAAAGTTGCAGATTAATAAGAGATGGTTTTAAATAATGCAATATGGGCCAGTTGATGAAGCTTAACAGGACCGGAAAGCTGATCTCATTCAGCTTGATGCAAGGCAGTGCCTGGCCAGCTTTTTGGCAGAGGGTAAGGCAGACCTAATCTCACTGTGGTTTTCAGGGACTGCTTGGGGATGGGGAATTTGCTGCCTGGTCTTTGCTGTGGCAAATGTTCTCTGTGTCCTCTGGTGTCTTTAGAGTCCCTTTTGATTTCCTGCCCTTGCCTCTGATCCCTGCCAGGAGGAACACAACCCCTGTGCTGGGGAAGGACATCCCTGATCTGAGTGGGCTCCTGAGGCCATGCTGTCCATGAGTGTCCAGGAAAGGCAGGTCTGTACCTTGCTGATGGTGGGCAAGGGAGCCTGAACTCAAGGGTCACAGAGGCCCATGATGATGGTCTTTGCCTGGGGTATGTGCATCTCCAATGCTCACAGTCACATGCAGACACCTGGGGAAGGAGCCAAACTGTGGGGCTCCCTCCTTACTCTGCTCTCCTGTTCCTTGGCTGTGGGTTGCCTGCAGCTCAGCACCAGTCCCTCTGCAGACACCAGCACGCCATGCTTGCCTTGACTCAGGATACTGCTGCAACACCTCATGAAGTTGAGGTCCTTTTTCCAGGAGTATGCTGAGAAAACCCAAACAAACCTCTCTTTTTTCCTATGTCTCACCTATGTGCTGCTGAATTGCCTTGAGTTTCATTGCTGGCAGGCAGCAGAGCCCCCACACCCATCAGGGATGTCTTTTCTTTGTCCTGCCAGGATATTTCAGAGCTGTAATCATAGCTAAGCAGAGAAAACCATTTCCAGAGCAGATTTCTGAGGGGCCCCAGAGGAACACAGCCAGGCAGGCAGGTCAGCACCTAGCAAAGCCAGCCCTTGCTGGCGGCTCTCCTCTCTGATGGATTGCACCAGGCTCTTGATCTTCATTTTTAACTAAAAGGACTGGTAAGGGCAGGCTCCTCACGGTGTGGGCAGGTCTTGGAAGCTGCCTTCTTGATGCATGGATGTCAGTGACACCATGCAAATGATGAATGGACCTACTGTCACCCATATATGGCCCTCAGATTGGGGCTTCCTCTGCTGGAGAAGAGAATTGGATAATAGCTTAGCTGATTGTATTTTTGCCTTGTGACACAGAGAAAGGCGCACGCAAGAGGAGCCCAAAGAGAGTCTGATTAATGTGCTTCTAGAATCGGATTGTTTAATGCAAACAGCTTTAGAGATATGACTAAAGTAGGAAAAGAAACTTGGAAAAGACCCCATTCGGGATAAAAGCAAAGAAGGCTATTTTTTGCAAATACCAGTATAGCTTCTTCTAAAAATAATATCTTGGATGTCTGTTCGAAAATGAGAACCAAATGCGATTCTGAACGGTCTAATGCAGCCTGTCATTTCAGAGGAGGAGGAATGGAGACCTCCCATTGGAGGCAGGGGATGTGCTTGCAGGCTCTGAGACATGGCAGAAACCAGATTGTGCAGAATCTAAAGCTGTCAGCTTTGGAAGGAAACCTGGATGCAGGCTAGCAGCATTTGCCCACAGGCTGCTGAATTGCAGGTTCACATGTTGCTGTGTTGGCAGCCGTTCTCAGTCACAGCTCTGGAAAGATTTTTGAGAGTATGTAAGAGTTTCTAAGAATCAGGAGAATGGCATGCGGATGGCCATGGTTTCCCCTAAGCAATGGTATTCACCTACTCAAGAAAAGGAGTTGCACACGGTTAACTTCTGATGGTTTTTGTTTTCTTTTTCTTTTTTTTTTTTTTTTAAGCAGAAACAGGAATAACATCAAAGGATGGAGAAAAAAGGGAATGGTCCTTACAAGAGAGGCCATATCGGAGCTGTCTTTCTGTTCAGCTATTTCAGGCCCTTTTATTCTTTCCTTGCCTCTCCAGTGCACTGTTCCTGAGAATCTTTTTGCACATCTTCGCCTCAGCCTCTCAAGCAGTTTTTTTTCATCAGCCAGCAGCTGGGAACACTGTGTTCAAAGTGAGTTCAGGTTGCAAACATTGATGCCAGTGCTGAGGACCTTCAAATGACTGAAAACCTTCAGGGTACCCTTTGGTACTAACTCAGACAGCATACAAGCAGTTTTGGAGTGTTTTCATAGACTTGTCACTAATCTGATATTAAGCTCTGCTCCAAATTTGCCCTTTCCAAGCAGTGACCCAGCAATCCTCTGGCCCTCCTGCTAAAACCTTATAAGAGGATTTTTTTCCTTTGTAGCTGATGAATGTGAGTGTGTTTTATTTGAAATGTACTGATCAGAGCACTCCACCTCAGCAGCAGTACAGGGACACGCACCCAACAGAGAACATGCTTCTCCAGCCCTGTCTGATGGTTCACCTCCTCTTCGCAATGTGTGCTAGGGGAAGGCTGCCTGTTTCCTTTATGACCAGTGTCTGTGAAGAACACGATGAGAAGGAGCATTTGTATTGGGGAGCACTGGAGCCTTTCCTAAATATGAAAGGGGGTTTGTGTCTGGAAGGAAAATTTTCTCTTGGAACTCCCTGATGGCATTTAATTCATCTACATCTGTATGAAAATGCAGATGATGTCATGATGAGACTGAGAGGTCAAGATCACATCAGTAGTCAGCAACAGGTGATCTCATGGAGAAGGTCAGTAGGTGTCAGCTGCACTTCCCCAGGGTGTATGTAGTGGCCTCAGCTGCTCCCACCTTTGTTAGCTCATTACACAAATCTGTTGTGTAAGATGCCCAAGACCAAGTGGGAGGGCCAGGCAGTCAAGTCTACCAAGTCCCTTAGGCTGAGGGGCGGTGAGCAAGCTCTTCCTCTTGGAAGCTCAGAGCACTCTCTTTGCCATTGTCTAGTAAGCTTGTCTCCAAGATGACCCACGCAGGAACACATTAACCTTCATGGGACCTAAATAGACCCTGTGAGTTGGAACATCACGTGTCCTGCAAGCTAGATGGCTTCAAGAGAAGTCCTCATTACTAAATGGAAGAGCTCCTTCACCCAAAACTATGCCTGATCACTGTCATAAGGAGAAAGCAGCAGCATTTCTTTGAGCAGTCTTAAACTGATTGAATTACTGATGGGAGTGCTGGGAGCTTTTCAGAACCCGACTGGGATGCCCCCCACAAAAGCAAAACAACACCAGAAGGTGTTTTTCTGGTGACGTGTTTTGGTTCTGTCACTGTGTGTAATTTTTGTGATCACTTTGTTTTGCCCAACTGCGGTGCTCTGGGCATGATGGGGAGGAAAATCCATCTTTCAGTAAATGCTCCTCAAGCCACCTGCTGTCACAGCAGGTTGCTGCATGTCTCTCTGTTCCCAGAGAACAAGTCTGAAATTTCAGGCCATGTTGCACGTCTGCTGCTGGCCTGATCCACCTCACAGTGCAAAGTTTTCAGCGTGTTTTGGATCCATTAAACAGCATTATAAATGGCATTAAACAGCCAATATAGAATGTGAACCTCACGTGCAAAGACTTAGAAGATTTGGATTTCCAGGCCAGAGGAAGAGGAATATCCTTCAGCAAAAACCCTTCTGCAAAGCCTTGCTTTTGTCTCTGTGAGACACTGCGGCAGGAAGAGAGGCTTTTGCACTTTCCCAGGAAGAACTCAGGCATTGTGCTCTAAGTGCTCTGACATGCACTGACACCTTAACCCTTTTGCCATTGTACATGAAACCTAAGTGTGTTTCTGCATCCTCAGCTGCATCAAAAGCCTTTGGAGGCTTTATATTTGAACTCTGGGTTTCCCCTATTTTGTCTAGCCTTGCTCTGCAAAGACCGGAGCTAGAAACCTTCTCCCGAGCTTCCCAGTGACTGTATCTATGTATGAAGCAGCTGAGTTTGTAGGCAAAGGTTTCCCCATCTTTATTCCTGTCACAGCTTATTAATGTGTGGCATGACCACAATGCATCTGGAAGAAGCCGAGCACTAACTGCTCGCTTCCTGGCCTTGTCATCCATTCCTTCTGCCAGGTCTCTTCCACTTCAGATCTGCTTTCTTTTGGATGTAATTTTTTTTAAAGTGATAGTGCCCTTAAGGATTTTGGCAAAAGAAAAGCAAAATGGAAAAATCTTTCAGGCAGAACCTATTCGTCTGACACAGCAGCAGCTGCCGTGGAGGAGAGTCAGAGGAGGGATCCTCTTTGGAGGAGTTTACAGGCTGAGGATCAGAGCTTGTGCTTCTCTCCTTGCTTGGTAGCACAAGCTGCCTCCCTGCAGAGAGAGGTAATGGCCAAATCAAGCCTGTAATGTGACATTCACAGCTCTAATTAGACATATGCAGTTCCACTTTGCCTCCAGAATCCAGGCCAAGCAGGTGACAATCTTCCAAGGCTTGCCAAAATGTGGTCTAGGAATCTCTTCAGTGCAGTGACCAGCCAATTCAGGACTTAATAGGTTCAGCATTTTTAGATGCCTGCATTAAGATGAGTTGAGCCAGTCACTTTCTGTTGGTGAAGGGAACCTCCTGGCCAGCTCTAGGAGCTGCAATGCTGGGAAAGAGAAATCTGGTCGAGGAGGGAATAACATGCTTTCCCCCTACCTTTTGTCCTGGTGGGCTCCATCCAACTCTACTGCAATAGGCTGACCCTTTGCAGCTCTTCATAATTTATTAAATGTTTACTGAATATTTTAATAAGCACAACCACAACAGAAAAAGAGAAAAGCTTGGTAGGTATTTCTTGTGTGTCTAAGGGTAGGATATGTAAGTTTGAAGCGGGGCTCTGGATAGGGACTGGAATGAAACTGCAGAAGATGACAGCAGCTGATCATGCACTTGTCTGGATTTCATGAGCTGAGGAAGCTCATGGCTGCAAGTACATGATGATCTTGAGGTTTTGCTGTTCTCATAAGCCAAAAGCTGTGTCTAAATTTTAAGGAAAGGTCTTTTTCCTTCGTATTCCCATCTCCTTCCCCATTTCACACTGTTAATCACACTGGCAGGATGCCCTCCAGGCTGAGACTGTTCTGAGAGCAGTGTGAGAGGAAGATGTTGAGAGGGAACAGCAGGCTGTACATTTTTCTTCTCTAGCACAATTTAGCCATGATTAATGCATGTGGAAAATAATCAGTGCATTCGGCCTAATTCTGCAGAATTATTAAAGGGATGATAGCAAGGGGAGAGGATATATTTTGCTGCTTTTATTACATTTTTAGAAATGAGGGCAGGTGTTGTGTGAGCATGGCCAGGAGCAAACTTTGTCTTTGTGGTTTGTTTTTTTTTTTTTTTTGTTTTTTTTTTTGTTTTTGTTTTTTTTTCCCTCTGGAAAAGACATTGCTAGCCTGAGCTTTGGAGACCTCCTGTTATTTTCCCAAACCAGGTCAAAAGAAGGTCATTCATCATTAAAACAACACAGTCTGTATTAAAGGGAGGAGAGACTGTAAATGAGGAGTCTTTGGATAGTGGGATTATTACGCCTTACTCTGAGCTGGTGATCACCTCTCAGCCTTCTCCTCTCCTTTCCATGTGCTGTTCAACCCCTACTGCTGATGGGGTCGGGCACAGCAGATTGCTGATGTTTCCTGGGGAAAATGCACTGTGCAGGAGCTGGGTCAGGCAGGCAGCTGGGAGCTGAGCACAACGTGGTGCCCCTCTTCCTTACACACATCACCAAGGCTATTTTATTTAAAGTTAGGTCAGATGTAGCTACTTATAGTTTACTTACTGCCATGATCTCTATTTGTCCCATTACAAAGGCAAACATCTTGTTTTATAAGCTGGAGTTTTCCAAACTTTCTTCCCATCATGAGTTAAAACTAAATAATAAGACATTGGTTTACTGGAGAGATTGTAATATTTCTCTAGATTTTATATTGCACTAAATAAAACAGCAAAAAAAAGACTGATATGAAAAATATTAGAAAAGCCTATTTTGTGATTGTAATTGCATTCCTTTCTGGCACAGGTAGGTGTGTCAGCTGCTTCTTTTAATTGTGGGATTTTTATGACTTTGAATTTACATTAAATATATTGTCCATTTTCTTGTAATTCCCATTTACCAACACAAAATTAAGACTTCTTGTCCCTGCTGAGCTTACCGCTGTTGATTTTTTTCTTATTTTTCCAAGTTTGCAAACTTTGATTAGGGTTTTTCTTCCCAGTAGGTTTCTACAGGTGTATGTGCCTGATCAGAGAGATTACTGCCCGTAAGTGCTTCATTTCAGAGTCCATGGATACCATTTAAGATAGAGATAGGAATCTTTTGATCTCTGAGTCAAAACTGTAAAGAGCAATTGGATGCCAGGGCATTTAACAGTAAGGCCCTTGGGCATTGTCTTATTAGAGCTGAGAGCGAGGTTGAAGCTGCCTCCTGTTCTGCTGGAGAGCAGGTGGTTGAGTGGGTGTCTTGCTGCCTTCTGGGGCCACTGGAAGCAGAGGGTGCAGGGGGCTGCAGTGCTCGGCAAAGCCTTGGAAGTGGCATGTCAAGGGAATACCCTCACTGCCTTCCTGCCTGCCTTGGTGCTGATGGTACCTCTTTGGGGACTGCGAGCATGCAGCTGGGAACCGGAGGTGGCACTGATGTTGATGGGAGGATGTGGCAGCCCCGAGGGGCTGGGGCACAATGCGAACCCTGCTGGGGTTTGGTTCCTGGGGGCAGCCCGGCCTCATTAGACCAGCTGTCACATCGTGGTTGAGTTTCTTCTTTCAGATGCTCTGTAATGATCCTTTTTCAGTAGAAGATGTGAATTTGTCTTTGCTATTGACTCATCCTTGCCAGTGAGGGTGCCCAGGCTTGCTTTTTAGGGAGCACAGGGAGTGGCACATTCTATGAGAGAAATAGGTGCTCTGCCCCAGAAACTGGGGAGCAAAGCAAGGGGATGGAGGTATCCAGATGAACCTGAATGAGCTGGTGCACACAGCCAGGTCCCCAGTGTGCAGCTCTGTGCTGTGTACCCGAGAAGCAGCTCCTCCCTGACCTGCTGTCCTTCAGCTTGTTCCCTCATTGAAAGAAGCTAAAGAGAAGGTGATATCTGTGTTATGTCCCTACTTAGCATTAGGAACTGGCCTGGAGCTTTCCTATTTCATTCCCACAGGCCTGTTCCCATTTCAGGAGATGAGTTTCGGGGCTAAGCTCTATAAAAGCAAGGCCTCCCCATCTTGAGAAAACTGCATCAAGGAGCCCCTGCCTCTTGGTGAGGATGACTGCATGCAGAGGAAAGTGCAGAGAAAGAGGGAGTGGGAGTCAGACCTGCACACCCCCATGCCCCACAGGATGATGCTCTCATCACTTGCAGTTGTGCAGCTCAGATGCAAGACCTCGTGTGCTGTGATAGTGAGGGGATCAGTGCCAGGCAAGTGTTCACTCAGCACCTTGCATGGGCACCATGATCTCTGGCTGGATGGGGAACACCTCGAGTCCTGCCAGAGTGACTTTGACAGAGGAGGTAGGATTTCCCTGTGTGCTGAAGGAAATGGAGACAATTCCCAGCCACCCTACAACCTTGGTGCTGGTGGTCCCTGTCCTGCAGAAAGGTTAAAAGAGCTGCAAGGCAACCAGGACTTTTGGAGAGGTACCAGGGCGGGAATCATATTGCACTGACAGTTTAGAAATTGGCTGAATACTTTTTTCCTGTCAGCTCAGCTTCACGAATATGCTGTATGTTTGGGAATTGAAATGGATATTATAGCTAATAATTTTAAGCTTTAGGAGGTAAGAACTAAACCCATGCTGGGCAGACACGAATAGCCTGGCCAAAGTGAAGAGGACAATCATATGGGCTCTGCCACGTGATGAGACTGCCTCAGAAGGTGCAAAATGTTCAATAGCTCAGGGAAGAGCAGAGAGATGGTTCAGGCACTCAGCCCTTGGACTTATTTTGCCCAGGTGAACAGCAGTGAATCTACTAGGTGGCCCAAATGGAGTGTCTCAGTGCTCCTTGCTGCAGAGGTGCCCAGCCAGCAGTGGGAGCATTTCCATGAGACTGGGAAGAGACTGAAAACTGCATGGAGAGAGATGGAGTCCAATCCTGATGCAGGTTTTGGGCCTTGACACACAAGAACAAGTGCAAGAGTTGTTCATGCAGATGCTTTTCAAATGGGTGAATGGCAATTGTCCCTGCAGGGCGTGTTAGTCTGGTGACTGCCCAACGTATTAAAAGGAAATTTGGTTTTGACCATGTAACCCGCCCTCGCAGAGAAAACCTGCTGAGGTTTTTTCTCTCTTTCATGATAAGCCCATGAGCCTGCGGTGGTCACAGGATCACTTCAGCAACATCCTGACTCAAGCAGCTTGTTGCGTTGTTTGTAAAAGTCCAATTTTCTTTTTGAGGAAAATCAATACAGCTCATTACTTAGCCGAGAAGAGATCTCTGTGTCAGTTCCACTGGAAGGCAGCCCTTGAGCAGGTTCAGCCACTGTTTGTAAGCTGGACAACAGCCTGATAGCCTTTGTCTTAAATTATCTGTTCTGAACTAAAACTGCCCCACTGAGAAGACCGATCAGCTTCCTGCAGACCAACAAAGAGCTGCTCAACAAGTGAATACCACCAGCCTTGGGCAAAATACATACTGAGAAAAAAGTAACAACACAAAAGACACTTTTTTTACACCTGCTATAATGGCTAAGTTCTCTTGCTGTTTCTTCATTTTATCCTTTCTTCTAGGCTCTGGCAACGTCATCAGGTTTTTTCATTGCAGTGCTGAGATGTGAGATTTAGTGTTATGAGGCTGTTTTGATAGCCAAATATTATTTTCTAGCCTGTTTTGAGTGTGAGACAGAAGTCAGGTGCTTGGCCCAAACTTATGATGAGTTCAAGACATTTTAAAGTGGCTTTGGAATCCGAGAGGGGCTGGAGCAGTGGGGTAGACAGTACCCTTGCCTACTGTGTGTATGGGTATGGCCTTGGGGACCACACCATTGGTCAATGTGTTTATCCAGGACATGACCTGGGGGCATCCTCACCTGCATTCCCCAGTAAATGCATACCACTCATATGAGTATACAGCTGTAGTGAAAATTGCTGCTTGCTGCAGCCCAGCTTCAGAATCCAAGACTCCAATACCTTCTCGGAAGTTTGCTAGTTAAAAATTTGGAGGAGAAATTTCTCCTGTATGAAATGGAAGTGGGAAAAAATGCACATGGGTGGTATCGGTTCATCGTTGGTCTGTTTCCAGTTTTTCTCTGTACTGAGGCCTTGATCTCATGGGCTGTCTTAAAGAATTTATTCCAGATTGTAGATAATTTCGGGTTGTAGAGCCTGTGAACAGATGACACTGCTTATATTACCAGGCTCCTCTGGTGTTTGATGATGCCTATGATTGCAGTGCATATAACATTATTATTTGACTGCAATTACAATATCATGGGTGGCGTTATGCCTGACTAGCTGATTAATCATCTGGAGCCATGAGTAAATCTCCCCCTCTTTTACAATAATTAATATGTACAGCTGAATCGCAGCTGGCAGAGTGTGGAAGTGATCAAGGCAAACAGAGAGGTGTTTGGCAGCTTTAGGCTGCAGGAAGGATGAGCACATGGAGCTCTTGGGGCAGTTATTCCCTCTGTGAAGTAAGCTGTAGCTCAAGCCAGGGAACTACATTTCTGTGGTAGTTGGTCAAACTCTAAAGACAAGTTGATCCACTTGGAGTTATAAGGTTAAGGTTATGTATTTTGGTGTGTAAGGATGCTCAGTAATGCCTTATCCTCCCCTCTTGAGGTTCCTGCTTGGTGCTGCCACTTGCTTTCTCCCATTGCAGCAAATGTATGGCCTGTTTTTTTAGGACCAGACATCAGAAGTAGAAGGCAGTGGAGGCTGAGTGAGTTGACTAGATGTGCTTTCTTGGAGGATTTGCAAGCCTTCTGTACATATATGCTCTTAGTGTAGCAGGGATCCTTGCTTCTACCCTTCCTCTTGTTTTTCCATTTGACCTTGCTCCAGAGCCTCTGTTTACCTTCCCATCTTTTCCTTTCAAGACTGTAAACTTTCTTGAGCAGTAATTGTCTCTTCCCATGTGTGTGCACACTGCTTACACCAGTTATAACCAAAACCCACGTTGTGCTGTTTAAAAGATCTGGCTTTGAGGATGGAACTATTTAAGACTGAGGGATTCAAAGCTCTTTCCTCCTTGCAGTGGTTAACCAGAGAGCCCTTTGCCAGTATGTCTGTAGCTGCCCAGGAGCAAAAGGAGGAGAGAAATTCATTACGACAATTGGATTAAATACCTGCTGTGCTGTGGACCTGCCATGATGGCTTAGGGCCACTGTTGTCTCCAAGCAGGTAGAGTGGCTTTCTGGTTCTTCTTGGAATTTGGGTCACATACATTCAGGCAACAGCAGTACAGGTTGTCTGAAAGTACCTCATGGTTTTACTTGTGAGAATTTACAATTCAAATCAACTAACATTGCAGCCTCTCTTTTCCTCATATGTTGATTTTCTTTGCTCTCCTGATACAGCAAAGATCAAGATGAAATATTAAATGTCCTCCACAATGTAATTACATATGGCTGGTTGCAATCAATTCCCTCTGCCTCACGCAGTTTACTATTGCTTTTCCCTTTCCTTCCCTTCCTGTAAAAGACATTGGACTTTGATTTGATAAAAGATAAAGACTTTGATTTCCACCTCTATCCAAGGAGAACTGAGCTCCCAAATCTCAGTTTTCACAGAATAATTAAAAGTGCCGGAGGCAAGAAGACTGAATGGAAATGCAACCATGCAGCTTAGTGGACACTGCAGGACAAGGAAGAGAGGACAGATGCTGATGCTGATGCTACAGTGGATGTTAAACCACTTGGTAAAAGCAGTGAATCAGCAGCTCTGAACCTCTTCTGCCAGAGACATGGTTTAACCCTGCAGGACACAGCTGTTTTCCCATCTGTGTCAATCTCTGCTTACATTAAGCTGAGTTTTTCATTACCATGGACTAAACCCAAGGTGGAGAGTGTTCACATACCATCAGGCAGGAGTGGAAGAAAACCCAGAGTGTAGCAGGAGTGAGACACCAAACAGCCCCCCAGTCCACACTCTCTCCTTTGGTGCCTCTGTCCTGGAGCCCTTCTGACACTCCTGTGATACAGGTGTATTAAGACCACAACACATTTCTTCAAAAATTAATCAGACTTTTCACTACACTTTAGTCTTTGCCTTACCTGTCTGAGCCTTGTGCATTGTTATGTTTATGGCTGCTCTCAGAGCTGACATGGCTTTGTTTGTGGTACAGTCATTTTTTACTTTATTATTGCCAGTATTGCTTCTCCTGTTTTACATATTTTCCGCATCAATCTAGAAGACCAGAGATAACTCAGATGAAAAGAAGTCAATTATGTGGTGCCTGAGTTACTCATAGTCTGGACTTTATGACCCAGGAAGTTTCTCTCTGCACTATGCTCCCAATTTGTTGGATTTATTTTTTTTTTTTTCCCCCTCATTAATATATACAAATAACATATCCTGGATACTCTGCAGTCAACAGCACTCACTTAATTGGCAGTAACTGACTTGGAAGCTACTATGTCTTTGTGATGTTTCATATATATATGTCTGGTTTTTTCTTTCCATCAGCTAGGGATTTTTTTTTTGTGTGTTTTCCCTTTTGCTTTTTTTTCCTGCTTCGTCATCAATATGAAAATTTGCTGACATTAGACACCAGACTGGACAACTTCTGAGATTAACCTAAGCTAGGAATTTTCCATTTTTTTCCATTTATTTGATGGTATTTTCCAAAGCTTTCCTTCCCACTTCATCTTTGATTGGCATGCTACCCCTGATATAGACAGGAGACAAACTGGGTGAGTGCCGAGTCCCTGGGAACTCTCTGCCAGTGGCTGCTAGAAATGTCAAACTAGTGATGCAATAGATTAAATTTACCTATGATGTATTGCTGTTGTCTTCAGGGAAGTCTTCACCATGGACAAATATCTCCTGTTAGTGTGACTGCAATACTCCAGTCTTCCCCTCTGAACAGCTTTCTGTCTAAAATGGTGAGCAGCCAAGCAATAATAGTTGGGCCTAGGTGACTTTCAAATTTTTAGTAATTTTTTTTTTAAAAAAAGAAGAGCAGATGCTTACAAATTTCAGTATGAGAAAGTATTGAGAAGCAGAAGGTTTGACCTAAAGTCACCATCCTTTTTGATCAAGTCTTAGGATGTTATAAGGGAAGAATGTGCCTCGTAGGAAAGTACTGGAAAACTATCCTTCTTTTGAAGTTTTGTTTCCAGACACTGAAGCCCCATTGAAATATCCTATATATCATGCAGTGTAAGACTATGTATTGTATCATTTCTGTACCAGACAAGATTATACACAAGTATTCTTCACTCTCTTGTATTTGAAAGCAGATTGTTTATTACTTGTTCTTTATGATTTTTTACCTGGCAGAGGGCTCGTTCTGAATTTCTCTCCCTGCGTTCAATTATCCATGTATCTCTGCCCAAGGTTTGGGAGCCAGTCCTGGACCTGGAAGAAGCACCTCACCCTTTTTGTAGGATCTGCTCCCTTTGGCAGTCGCCCTTCCTGGGAGACACTCTCAGAGTAGTGGTGAGGGAGAGCTGGTCTGCAGACGTTAGCCTGCAGGCTCCAGGGCTCTTACGCAGCAGACTTCACCAGAAGTAAAAATTACTTAAGGAAAAAAATATAAATGATGCAAATACAGGATGTAACAGGAGGAATAGCCTTAAGTACTTTAAATTGAGGGGACTGAAAGTCCTCTCACTGCACCATGACATATTAAGCGAAGTCGTTCTAATTAATCTTCTTTTAATACAGAATAATAGTCAGAGAAAACGCAACACAACCCATACTTCTCTTGCTAACATGTATCCAGGAGACAGAGTGGATTTAAAGTAAGGTGGTCTTTGAAGTACCGTAGAAATAAATTCCTGAAAACAGCAATTGATCAATATGGAGAGTGGCAGGTAAAAGCAGTACAAATACCTTCTCTAAAAGCATTGGATGTAGTAATTCCCACAGGCACCAGGAGGCTGTTAGCTAATCAGACAGCGATGCAGCATAAGCTTCACTATGTGGTAAAAAAAAAAGAAAAAAAAAGCAGAAAAAAGAGAAAATCTCTAAGCATACGTCAGCAACTGACAAATGTGCGTGCTGGGGCTCTCTGGAATATGGGAAAGCCATGGCCAAGGCTGTGACTCATTCCTGAATGACCAGGGCACCAAGGAAACTGTTGGCTGGGTTTCAGGATGGAATTGGCCGTGTGGCCATGGCATCTACCCCAGGCCAGCCTGGCGCTGCGAAGGAGCTGCTTGGCAGAGTGTGCCAAGCAGGTTTTGAAGAGCCAGCCTGTTTTATATGCATCTTCGAGGCAGCTGTCTCCCACTGACAATAGGTACAGTAAGTACAGGAGGGTGTTTGCAAGGGACTCTGCCAGCCACTCTTTCTGACTGGCAGGAGATCAGGTTTAACATCCTGCTACGTGGGTCCCAGGGAGGCCAGGTATCCTCTGTGAAGGCTGGAGGAGGTCTGTGCCTAGCAGACTAGGCCATAACAAAAGAGCAGAAAATGGCAATGGCTTGTACTTCAACCAGAGCCAACCCATCAGATGTTAAACAGACTTCTGTGAGAGTCCATGAGCAATCCACAACAAGTGTCACTGGTCCTGCAGGACCAGGAACTTCTCTACATAACTTTCATCACCACTTTTCACGTCCACCCACCAAATATATAATGGAGATTATATTATACTCCTATGCAGAGATGGTATTGTGTTCATTATAGGTTATATTTCATTCTGTCTGTATTATAAATTCTGTTTTCTCCAGATATAAGCACACATCAAGAAGTGCACATAAGTGCTGAAGTTCAATCTGTGTCTCACCAGTTTTACAGACTCAGAGTACCATCAGATGGGGTAAGAATGTCTCCTTGCTGACTACTGCTCACTAAGCTTCTTTCCTCTCCAATCCAACATTTAAGATCTTGCCATTTATCTATGCAAGCTCTGGCACCTGTAGGACTCTCGCTATGCTGATACAGCTCACTAATCTGGCAGAAAAAAATAGTACAACAGAAAAGAGGTTGTTTGGTTTATGCTGAGTTAATGAGTTGAACTCACTCCTGGCTTTGTTTGCATAGGCAAGCTGGAAATCTCCTTCCCCAGTGGGATGGAGCTAATTCTTATCTTTTTAGATAATTTTAGATCATCTCCTGCATCATTTTCTTTTGATGCAAGTAAGTAACCTGCAAGATGGACTATACACCTTTTGTCCCCTTCTGCCTGGAAACACCTTTTTTGTTGTTGCAGATGGAGCCAGGACTGAAAATTTCCTCCCCAGAACCATGTGGAGCTGGGCTTCAGAGGTATAAGCTGCTTGAAAACTGGAAGAAATGCACAGCACAGTAAGTGTTGGGAAGGGCGAAACAGTGGTTAAATAAAGCAATAATTTCTTTTGGCATCTGATGGCCTGACTGTCAGGCTGGGCACCAGTGGATTATTTGTTTTCCCTTAGATTTGTATCTTCCATAGGTGGTTTGTTAATATTTTTCTTAAAGCAGTTATTCTTAGTGCATTGCATTTTAATTATGCTTCTCGCATGTGTGCTGGTCTGGTCTAGTGATACAGGGAAAAGCATTCCCTGTAGGGCATATCCTCAACTCCAACCTCTGGGCTGCCCCAGCCTTGTTGCAGGGCTTAGTCCCTGTGGAGGGATCAGGACTTGGTGTGCTGAAGCAGGACCCAAGCAGGGAAACATCTCTGTACGTGCACAGTTCCAACTGCTTTCCTTAGAAGTGTCTTGAGAGCATGGAAAAAGGGGCTGGGGCTTGATGCTGATGCCTGACTTCTGAGCTGTGGAAATGTTCCTGACAGGGGTTGTTTTCTCTTTGTTCAGCCCTCAGCTGTGTATCTTCTCTGCTGCCAAACCTTTTTCTTCCTTCTGTCTGAAGCCTCTCTGAAAACTGTCCCACAATTACTTGTCTCTATTTTCATATTCAAGCTCCATTTCTGCAGAAATGCCTGGAGAAAACTTCTTCCCTTGGACTGCAACTCATGAACTCACCTACGATGTGATTTGAGTGCAGTCTTTAAAGGCTACTGATATCTGTTGTCTTAAATTATATCTATGTTGCATGACGTAGTGGAAAGCTATCCAGTAACCCCTATTAATTTTGTCAGCACAGTAAGCAGTTCAGCCAAGCTACCGTGGGGCTACTAAAGGGTCCTTTTACCCCCTCTAGAAGATCAGCAGTGACGAATCTTAATCTGGTGAGTGCAATTAATATGTTCATCCAAAACTCAGTCTTAGCTACACTTCCCATAAGAAACAAAAAAACTATCCTGAATAAATCCATGGATTAGGGAAACAAAGGAAAAATGTGAAGGCTCTTGTTTTACAATGTTGGTTTTACCAGTTGCATTGCTAAAAGGACACTTTGCATCTGTGTTTAATCATCAGGGACTACTTACTGTGAACACACATCTGTAATAGAGCCATTGGCAGTGAATGTGTCCAGTCTGATACTGGAAATAGGAATCTCAGTTTTAGGGAAGGGGACACCTGAAGTGGCTTTACCTAAAGAAAGGCGCACATGTGTGAGAAGCACTGAGCTGGACAGGAGTCAGTGCATGACCAGGTTGTGGGAGGTGCTGTGTGTGCTTATAACTGCAAAAGAAGTAACTCCTGTTCAAACACTCAAGAGGTACCTGGAATGAAGGATAACTGCAGGGTCAGGTGTTCCCTGTAGTGAGGGCTCTCCTTCCTATGCCCTTTTATTAGTATTCCCCATGGTTCCTCCATCTGCCACAATCTGCATTAGACATGAAGGGATGAAATGACCCTTATCATTTCCCCTCCCAGCCTAAGTGAGAACTGTTTGTGCTTTGTTTGATTAAAACATGCTGTGGTTGTTTTCAGGACTCACTAATACCAGGATTAATCTGAAGCTACTGTACAAAGAGTTCATTCTGGTACCTCTGACAATAGGCTTACTGTGACACTGGTCTCAGTGTCGGTGTGACATCCGGGCTTAAGTACAGCATTGTAGAACTGCACCCCTGTGCATTATCCTCTCATCAGATAAAACAGTGGCTTGTCCTTACTTAAATGGTCCCTGGAAGAAAGCAAAGCTGAAGCATTAAGCCTATTATGGATCAGCCTGCAGTGATCATTCATCGATTTTAGGAAAGTCTTGCCTGAGACCAGAAGAGTTGTGAAGGAGAGAACCACGAAGCAGAAGATTGACTCACTGCTGCCTAAAAAGCTGAAAGGAGAGGATCAAAAATACCACAATTACAGCAAATCTCTTTTGCCAGGCAGCTTGGCATCATGAGCAGCAGACAGCACAACTTTCCTCCAAATAGGTACAAACGGACAGCATGACAAAAGCAGTAGATAAGGGACCTTAGGCTAGGGCCTATTCTACTCTTGAGTAACGGCAAAGACTATGTTTGGTCATGAAGTGTGGAGACGTCACCACATACCAAGTGCTGAGTGCAATTAGAGATGCAGTAGATCTCTTGCTGAGATGTGTGTGGGGAAATGTTTCCCAGAGCCGGAGAAATTTCAACGTAAAAATTCATTCTTGTCTTATGCGTTGCGCCAAGGAAAACACAGCACTAGGGCCAGGGAATCTCACAGCAGAAAGAAGCAAGTCCATGAATGAGTTCACTGTATCATCCATAACGGACATGAATGCATGCAGGCCCTTCACATGGGGGAGAACTGGAAATGGCTTTGGACATAGCCCTGCCCTGTGGCTGGTTGCTATTGATCCTATCTCAAAACCGAAGATGGAGAAAGCAGCACTGGCCTGCCAGGCTTGGAAACACTGGAAGAGAGAAGGTAAAGGAAGAGAGGGTGGAGGGACCAAAGGAGGCAAGGGAACACGAAAGTAGAATACCTTTTAAAGAAAGTCTTAAATCAATCCCTGTGTTACTGAACCAAGACAGTCAAGTGAGAAAGTCACTAGAGTTCATTACCCCTAGTAACCTATGGCCATTAATTCTCTCTAGCAGCAATACCTAACACTGCAGCAACATCCAGTCTATGGCTCTGCACTCTGGAATGTAGAGACATAATAGGATAAAAATACTTGCCTCATAGATGTCAAGGAAGTTGAAGAAGATAAAAATGGTGCCATGGAAAAAAGAACAGGTAAGTGAGCAAGGTGAACCACAAATCATTGACAGATATTGCTCCTCCTGGCACCAAAGTTCAGTAACGCGTCCACAGGAGAAAACACCTCTTCTGGGAATGACAGACACACTCTATTTGTTGTTTCACATCTCTTCACCTTCTCTATGTTGCCACATTAATTCTCAGTCTTAAAGCTCCTTATTAGCTTAGTCCTTAAATGCTCCAGTAAGGAAATTAACCTGACTCAGCATTCCTTCCTATACTGAAATGCCCCAGGAAGTGCTGAGGCTGCTTTAAACCAAAAACTCTCTACATTTTCCTCACTACTGCAAAGCAGGATGGTGCCTCTCATGTAACAGCCTGAAAAGGGGATTTGTCACTAGGTTTTCTCTGCTGTTGCTTTCAGGACCACTTTGGCTGTCTTCCTGGGAAAAATAAATATCCTGGCACCCACAGCTATCAACCTGTCTTTCAGATCCCTGTACCCCCTAGAAAACTCTACCGTGTGCCTTGAAGTTTAGGGTTTTCAGACCAAATCATAGGTCATAATCGAGATTTCAATTACAAAGGATCTTCAAAGGGAATACCTGATCTTTCCCTCTGATAATCATGGAAGTCTGCTTAAAGTCTACCCCCCTCCCTCCCCAGCTCTGGTTATGGAGACTAAGAGAGAGGAATGCTCTCTCACAGAGTGTACCCGTTAGCCGCTCTTGATCAAAGCCTGGATCAAAGCCTGGCAGTTGGTATCCATCCAGAAGCAAACAAATAATTGCACAGGTGGAGAAATGAGGATCTGAAATTTGCCCTTGGGTAGCCAGTCTTCTATGTCAATACTGTGAGTATTCTCAGCTGTTAAGTAAAAGCTGAGAAGATAAATCCCAAATATAAGAAATTAAAATCAATAAACTCACTGAGTCCTCCATGTCACAGTTCAGGCTCATAAATAGATACAGCCACTAAATCCCTACAGTGCTGCTTTCTCACAATTGCACACATTAGGAAAAGGGAGGAAAGAGTTATATGAAACATTTGTCTGGGTATAGGAATCAGTTATCTTAATGATGCAATATCAAAAGGAAATATTGTCTCATTTAGACATCTACCAGCTACAGTCACTACAATACTCCCAAAAGAATGGTAATTATTCTCACAGATGCCTAGAAATTAAGAATTATGCTTTCACTATGTTTAATATCCTAGCTGTGCTTTCAAGGATCATCTGTCTTGGTAAAGCTTTGGGGATCTAATTCAATTGCTTTTTGCCTGTCATTGCTTATTTATAAAACACGTGTCCTTCTCGTGATACTTTGTTCCAGTGGATCTCCCAGAAGCTGGAAAAACTGATGAACAAGACAGATGTGATCTGCTCACCATGCCTGTAGGACTGCATCCTGCCCTCAACTGTCTTGTTTTGCAAAATGCAGAACATACCTAAAAAAATGCATCTGCCTCAAGCTGATCATGCAACATAGTAGGGCAGAGACACTGCCACCTTTCAACACTTTGTGCTGATTGTTCTGCTAAAATCAACAGCTAACTTATGATTTTTCACCACAGCTAACAACATCTGCAAGGTGTGAGATGTTTGTTCACCTGTGTGCAGACAAAGAATAATTTATAATGGATTATTTACAAGATCACACCATTACGGAACAGCTTTACCTGGAGACCCAAAGTAAGGAAAGTAGTCTGTTGATGTGGAGCTGTGAGTAGAGCGTGAAAAACTAACACTGGCATTTTCACTTGGGCTTTACACATATCCAGTGTCTAGCAGTAAGGAAACAATGTCAGAAGCCCAAGGACACAATCCTATGAGGAGACTGCAACATAGGAGAGAAGGATCTTAGAAAGTACTGCAAAGTGGATGTCAGGAGCCCAGGGAAGGAAGGAATGTTGGTGATCCCACGGGGGACTGAGTAGGGTACAGGACATGGAGGTGGTAGGGAGAGGAGAGGCACCAAATCCATTTCTGTTGTTAAGCTTGTTCTGCTGTGTTCCAACACAACAATTGAAAATACTAGAACTATTAAAAATGGACTCAACTTGAAGGTCACAAATACTCGTCTTGAACTTTATGCCTCTCCTCATATGCTTAAAATTAACTATACGCTTAAGTTTTTTCAGGATGGAAATGCTAACAGATAGGCAGCAACAAATTTCAGGCTAAAAAAGTGTGCAGATTTTTATCATCTTTCCATAGAAAACAAATGGCAATGCCTTTCAGCCCTCAAAGTTACCTCTCTCAATAGTCTAGAGTATACTGTTCTTCTGCTTAACAAACCACAAGATGGATTTCTTTCCAAACATCTGATGCCGTGTGAATAATTTTCTTAATCAAAACGAATAAGCAGGAAGCACATATTTTATCATTGTCTCTAGGATAGCTGTGAATTATTGCATTTTTCACTCAACTGCTCTTGTGGTTTTGTACAGTTTTGGGAAATACATGAAGAAATCATTCTGGAGATGGTTTTAATGGGATAGTATAGAAGTTTGGATTCATCTGGCTACCAGATGCTGAGTCATAGAGAGAGAGAGAGAAGTGTTTCAGAGGTAATGGATTATGGATAGAGTTTGTAGGATTCAGTATTTATTATTCTTCAAAATCATTGATTTACATCAACAGTGATTCTTGCTTGTCCAAGATCACTGTCAGTTATAATTTCTGGTCAATGTGGGAGAGCATCTGACCCTGGCACAGCAGCAGCACCAGCTGTACAGCTGCTGGTGCAGGTCTGAGGGCAAGAGGCAGAGAGACAGAAAAAGCAGCCAGTGCACGTAGGATTAAAACAGCCTGTGCTGTGAGTCTCGAGAGTGAATAATGGAAAAAATGGATAGTTTTTTAACATTTATTGATTAAATCCTGCCCAGTCTCTTCACGGGGCACAGCTGTCTGCTATAAAAGTAAAAAGCCAGCATAGATCAACAGCAGAACCGCGCAGGGAGGAGCGCAGCTGCATGGCTTCAACAAATCCGGTGGTAAATGTGCGTGTCAGAGCAAAAGCTCTGGGCTCTCCCAGGTGCTCCCAGGGCTGTGAGCTTGGTCTTTATCACTGAGCTACGACTGTTGGTCTTCAGGGAAGCAGCTGCTGTAAGGAGAGATGGAGTGTTTGACTCCACCTCCCATTAGTGTAGAATTCAAACCATGTCACTAGGCTGGCTGGATTTCTCTCACACTCACTTGCGTGCACACAAACAAAATGATGACGATGGCAAAACACAAGATGGGAAGTGCAGCTGTCAGGAATTTCGTGGTTCACACGAAGATGGAGAGTAGCCAAGAGAATTGAGAGAGGGTGGGTAAATCCCTCATAAAGAAAAACAAAGTAGACAGAAATCCTAAAAACAGGTGGTCTTTTAAGGCTTGAGAAAGTGGAAAGAAAAGAAAATGGTGTGGAGGCAGAGGACAAGGAAAAAGAGAGAAAAATCAGAGAGAAGCTGGGGAGTTATTGATGCTGTAGGATCACAGACCTGATGGCTGTGTGCTAATTGTGCTCAGTTTATAATAAGCCTCTAACTTCAGCCCCAGCTGCATTCAGATGAGCAGAGAACATGTTCCTTAGCACGTTTTAGAGAATGTTGTTGTACTACTGAGACATAGGAAATGAACTAGTGGTCTCTGTGTCCACGTTCTAGCAGGAGTGAGCTGTCACAAAACCAAAAGTCATGAATTTCCCAAATGATCTGATCTGCTCAAGCTCCATTTTAATTTCTGCTAGAGAGCTGTGAAACCAAACCCTCAGGTAAGATGGGAGTGAATCTGGGTGAGGCCAGTGTCTGTGGGCAACTGGAGGGATATGATGGAGAAAATCACTCTGGCTGCTAAATCTGTGCACAAGCAAAGGAAATAATTCACAACTGCAAAGTGTTGTAGTGGCCTCTAAAATATGTGCCTGACAAAAATGTTACTTAAAATAAAAGGCATTTTCTAGTTCTGGAACAAAGCAGCAATATAAGTTCAGAGACACTTCTGCGGATCAGAGAAGGTTTCCCTTGCTGTGCTTCCATTTGAAATAGAGACATACAGGGAAAAGAGGACTGGGGAAGCTTCAATCATATTTGCTGTATGAGGTTGCTGGAGCTGCATTCCTGAAGGAAGAAAGGTCCAGGATAGGCCAAGAGTGGAAGAGAAGCAGTTCATCTTAAGCAAGAGGATGAAGAGCTGACTTGGAGGGAGCCCCTTGCAATGGGTCTCAACCCACCTGGTCTTTGACTGCCAGGTTAAACCTGAAGGCCAGTCACCTGACGGAGGATGCTGGGTTCACTTTGTAGCAGTGCCTGCTAGGCCCCCAAAGTGGGACCACAGGACAGAGAAGTCAGTGCCAAACACATGCATTTCAGTGTGCCTCGATTTCTCTTTTGTAAGTCTTCAGTTTGACAGCTGAGAACTTAAATTAACACTTCACTGTGCTAGAGTACTTTTGTCTCTAAGCTTGGCTAGGCATATTCCTGAGCCCAAGATCACTCCAAGGCTTGCTCCTCCTCTGGAAGTAATGATTCCACATAAGGTAGTGTGTGCAGACTGCAAACCAGTATATGTTAGGAAATGGCCACAGTATGGCTCATCCACCAGCCTGAAAGAGCCAGCCTGGGGTTAGTACCATCAGTGACAGTTCACAAACAGGAATTCCTCAAGTTTACCTGCCTGGCTATCCTGGGCTATGGATAAGCTAGTGGAAGATAGCTCAGTATGCCTTTTTATCCCAAAATGTCTCACCTGACAGAGATAGCTTCAGAGGCTAAAGCAGATGGCACCATTATTGGGAAAAAAGCAGGGACATTTTGTAATGGGACCTGTCTCCAGGTTGGTGTTTCAAGATCTGTTTTGAAGAGTAAAATGTGTGCAAATATGTCCTCTACAAGGTGAGCCATTTCTGTCCCTGCCTTTTGCACGAGCATGACAATTGGAACTCCTTATCTGTACTGAAATGCACCTGTCTCCCGCCTCTCCTCCCTCCCTCCCGAGTTCTCAGTGCTAGATGCCAAGTTCCTTCAGTCACTTATCAGGCAGGTATGTATGAAATGCAGCGTTAGTTCAAGGACATGTGCTAAAAAAATAAACATATCACAAAAGGCACCACCTGGTCAATACACTTAACCTTTTTTGCAGCAGATAAACTCAGAACTCAGAAGGAACTGATGAAGCAACAACTATTGTTATGTTTACATATTCATCAACTCAGTTGAACTGGATTCATCCCTGGTCAGTCCTCCCTTGCTGTTATATCACTCCAGGGAAGTGTGTTTTATTCAACTGCCTGTGAAACCTGGCTATTAATAGGGGCCTAAAGTGCACCAAATTGGCCATTGTCAGTCCCATTAAGATGCATAAGTGCCTATTACTCATTTTATAGTTTGTGTGTAATTTGAGCCTTTCAAATTTCCCTTAAAAGCCTTAGTTTAGTTACATATCCTCTCCTTAAGCAAGGGTGATGAAGGTCAGTGAAGTGCTGTTGAACTGATTGCTGTAAGGTGTTGTTGGGGCTGAAACTGTACTTGAGTTCAGGACACAAACTAGCAGAGGCTGTGAAGGTGTGTTGAAGAAATATCATGGCTGTTGTTGGTGGCAGCCTACTGTGTTGGATGGGCTATTTTTCCAACCCAGTTCAGCTTGCAGCCCATGTGATGACAGCACATGACAGCTTCTATCTGTACTTTTAACAGGGCAGCTGGAGAGGACTCCAGACTAACCTAGGCCATTTTGAGGGCTTACTGACAAGCCTCCACCACGTGCTAAAAGATACAATCCTATCGACCATGTCACCATCTCATCAAATATCGCTGGTTTAAGAAGGAACCATCAGAAGATAATGTGCCTCCCTGTCTTGTGTTTTGCCTGACCACACTGGGATTGCCTATACCAATGAGTGTGTGGTTCTGGCCTGGCTGAGCATTTTCCCAAGCAGCAGATCTGGGTAAGGACATGCTGGCAGGATGAAAATCACTTTTCAGAACAACACTATGTCTTCAGGAAGGGAAAATCATGGTCTTTTATGGGAACATAGGGACCTAAAATATATGTACTTGAACTATGATGCTCATAGCATGCTATAACTCTCCTCATCTCTGGGCATAGAAATTCTGAGAACCCTGATCATCTTGGCATGAATTATTGAAATAAATGGAATGAATGCTTAAAAACAAGAAAATGTGTCTGTAACCCAAGGTGCTTTTCAAGCATCTCATTGTTTCTTTCTTCACCATAATGCCTGCTGCATCCTGAGCACTGCAGATAGTCTTTAATTCCATTAGCTCTGTACATGAATGCTTAAGCTGACCACTAGCATCCTGTCACTAGGAACAAACTTCCCTAAGGTGAATTATTACACAGTTATGGAAGTTTTGTAACCTTTTCTAAGGCTTTCAGTGCTGATCACTGTGTGCAGACAGGACTTTGGCTGATAGGGACTACTGGCAAGGCAGTGTGAAGAAGAATCTTTTCTTGGACCTGTCTTGAGTAGGAAAGCAATAGTACTAAATAGTTAGTACTGAAATAAAGTCACAGGTTTTGCTTTTTATCAATTTTTATCAATTTTTATCAATTTTATCAATTTGGATGTAGCATGGGAAGATAAAGAAGAAATCAGAGAGAGCAGTAGGATCTGAACAAGGTTGGAGCAAAGAGGCATTGGATAAATTCTCTTTCCTATTTTCTGGAGAATGTGTGTTATATCAACCTGCTTTATGTTTCATAACAATATTATGATTAATATTACTGATACTATAATCATATATATGATGTGTGGAACTAACAGAAAGAAAAGGGGTTTCCTGTAGTAATAAGTATGTTACTGGACCAGAAATGGTCTTGGATTATGGAATCCAAGAAAGATTTTATGTCTTGCCAGTTGTCTTTTTGATCTAGTATTAAAACAGGCCGTGGCTCTGCTACACAAACTGTTGTGCAAACATACCACAGCAGACCTTCAGCTAAGGTGTCACAGAGCCATCATTTTCATTGGAAAATTAATTTAATGTCTTTCTGCCAGCTTTGTGACACTTTTTGCCTGGAACAGACGTCTCAAACTACATGAAGGAATGGTTTAGTGGGATGTGGGGAGAAGTGATGTGTGATGTGGGGAGATGATGACTCAGGGTAATTTTTTACTTTGTCGAAAAAAAGTTATGCAGTTCACCTTATTAGGAAACGTCATTTCTCCTCGTGATTTGAGGGAATGGAGTAATTTGGAGATGTTTGTGCAAAGATGGGCTGGTAGCTGATAGTGGTTTTGCTGTAGGAAAAGAGGAATGTCGTGTATGTATGTGAATGAGATTACCATCTCAGATAATACTGGGTTCATTGACCATTGGTGGTGTTAATATTGACCACTTTTAGCATTGGGAAAAAGGGAGGGAAGGCCAGTCTTAAAAAAAAAAAAAGGAAAAATGATTGGAGATATTGCATAAAGATATGCAATTGAGCCCTTCATATAGTATCTCCTGTCATATAATGTATCACAAAGCCCTTCTTTATGGATATTGAGAGGTTTATGAAAGGGAGTGAGTTGGAAACAGAGGAGAAAGTTGCAGATTGTGAAGTCCACCATCTGAGGGAAGCTGTGCCTTCATCCCTCACTCCTGCCAGAGAGGAGGCTGGTACATGTGAGTCAGATCTATTCTGGTAAGTCAGCCTGGATCAGATATGGGACAGAAAAAAGCTGCTCCTCCTGGAGCAGCAGTGTTATCTGGTGGGTACAGCTACATAAAAGAGATATAGCCATTCTGGTCAAGAGATATATTAACTCTTCATCTTCCCAGGCTTCATCTCATGGAGTTTGTATGAGGGCTGCGCTTGCTTCACAGACAGCCTGCTTGTGAAGGAACTCAAGAAGCCAGGACAGTTGTTTCCTCTCTTGAGGCAGAAAATGCCCTCTCTAAGTCTTACAGCCCAGGTTAGTCCAGGAGGCAGCAAATATGAAAAAGTTTTGTGGATCACTTTGTAGATGTGGAGACCTGCAAACATCAGTTGTGGGCAAATGGGGTCTTCAAGGTGTACCCTTGAAATCTGAGTCAGAAGCTACATCAGCATGAAGACCACAGACAAGGACAGGGCTTCCTTCTTGCTTGCCTCCCCATTTCTACTGGGCAGAGTGCTCTGAATTAGGGGAGAAATGGAACTTTTTGGTATTGGAGGTATCCTACAAGCCAAATCAAAATAAAATGATACGAGGGGTTTATTACAGAATAAGCTTCAGCACAGCTGCAGACTCCATCGATCATTATGTTCTTGGCTCTCATTTTGTAGTCAGACCTTCAAAGTCAGCTTTGGTTTATTTGACATAATTACTATAATAGTACCCATCAGCTTGTTAATGTAGAGGGCTCAGGTATTTGGCATTCAGGTCAATATGTCATACATAGATATTCCCTGTATTTGCATAGTGCTTGTTAGTGTAATGGCTCAGGAATGGACTAATGTCTTATGAATAATTTCATCAGGGCAAGATTATTTAGATCTGTTCATCCCCAAACTCACATTATTTTTAGAAGCCATATTTAAATTCATAGGAAGCAGAGAAGACTGCCCATATGAAAGGCTGCTTCACAGCAATCTGGAGTTTTAAAGAAAGTAACCATTTGAGAGGGTCTAACTTAATTTGTAATTTCTTTGTCTCTGGCTCACCAGAGCATGAAAAAGATCCACCTCCTCTCTCAAACCCAAGTTCATGGGTGAAAGCTAACTCAGAGAAAAGCAGCAATAATAATCTCACAGACCTGTGTGCTGAAAGGTGTGATCGTATCTTGGTGTCTACATTAACAATTCAATCCCTACCAAGAATTTAATATGCTGGTCAATGCTCATCTCAGGTTTATAGAGCTATGGAGAATTATAATGGGCCCACAAATACTCTTCCCCAAGTCACTGTTAAGACTCTTACTGATTAGGAAAATATTTGACTTTTCTGTTTCAGGCCTTTGCCACTAGGCTCATGACATTTTTTGTTGCCTTTATAGTACAAATAAAAAAATCTGTGTAATTGTCATTAGCAATAAACTTATGTAATGAGAGTTCCTTTTCTCCAGAATAATTTCCATTTTGCCACAGAAGTAATTTTTTTTTTTTGCATAAACATTTGAGTGGGAGTTTTTTCATTATTCTGGAAGAGACAACAGTACCATTGCCTTTTCTATGCAAAGGAAAATCAGCCAAGGAAGAGGTTAAATGATTTATTTGGAGTAGTGATGAAAGGTATATGCTGGCAGATGTGACCTTGGAGGAAAATGTTCTGGGCATGCTGGAGTCCCACAGGAGCAAAGGAATAGGACCAAGCATGAGAGAACAGGCTGTCCTTTGGGCTTTGGATTACCTCGGGTCACAGGCTGCCCTATGCCTGCAATGTGCTGTGCACACTAAAATATGCTTAAATATCCACATGTTTCAGACTGCAGGATAAGGTACCTTTGTAGTGCCTTGATTTATTCAGTATGAGTTATAAACCTGCTCCAGAACAATGCCTTGAAATTGAATTCACTTCTGCTGGAAGGAGACAAGAAGTTGAAGAAGTACAATCACTTGTGTGCATCACAATTAAATATTAATTTATTTAAATATTAATTTTTTGACTGAATTTCTCAATGAGTCTTTTTGGGCTGTCTCTGTTCCTTTGTAGGTGTGTCCATCAGCTCAGAGCACGGTCAGAGGAGTGCTGTTTGATAGTCTGTACATGTGAAATGATCAGAAACTTGGAGAGTGGTGAACCAGCAATAAGAAGTCAAGGTAAACACTTCACCGCCTTTTGAAGGGTCCTTATTGAAAAATAGCATGTAGGGTGAGAACTTTATCAAAGAGCAGATCATCACCATTAAACTTCAATTCAGAATATGGTAGCACTTCAGTGTTTTCAGCTCCCCTTAGCTGCATATGGCTGATGGCTGACTACTTTAAAGTGACCTGAAAGGCTTTTTTGAGATATTTGGGACTGAGAACTTTGGCAGAGTTTTCCTCTGGTATGGATGTGGTTACAAGGCTTTATAGTCTGCCTTATTTCAAGATTTGTCTAATACCCTCATAATTACTTTAAATGGGCCAGGAAGAAGACTGAAGTAGGGGATATGAAGACCTGCCCAATGTGCACTATCCTGGATGGGGAGCCTGACTGATTCCAAGTTTGCAATAGTTTCATTGCATTTTCAATATGGAACAAAGGTACTTCTGTATGTTAATGTTTGCGTTTTTTGTAGATCTAATTCTAATTGTGTAAGGGGAAGTTTTATGATGCGACATGTTATATTATAATTTGTATAACACCAGACTAGTAGGAACTGTTAACCAGAATAATACAAACATAGTGAGCAAAGGGTAGAAAATGGGGAAAGGAACAGATACAGCCATAGTTGCCTGCTCTGCTTCAGAGAGCATGCAAGTGTCCCAAATCTAAGGATCAAACAAAAACTTTTCACATTCACTGAGATTTTATATAGGCTAAATTCACTCCAGGCTTAGAGGCCCATCAGATTGCATCAGCTTTTTCATCCCTGCTGCAACAGGAAACTTTGATTTGATTTCCAAGGGACTTGAGTTTGGGTTTCTTCTAAATTAAGTCTTTTGAGTATTAAGGTTACTGAAAACTGTGACTGAACTCTTCCAGGCTCCTCCATTCAATTTCATGCTTCCAATTTCTGTGTTTCTAATGGAAGGGATGTTTACTACCAGACAACTGACTTGAATTGATTGGCAAGACGCTGAGAAATTTAAGTTGCAAAACATTTGATATGAATGATTTTTTTCTCTATCAAAAAGGTCTTCTGTCAAATATGAAGACAAGTCTCTGCTTTTGCTCTTCCTAAGTACTGGATGTTAGACATTAAATGTTGAACTGGAAATCCAATTACATGATTATTAATCAAACGCATTTTTTTCAATTTGGGGGAAAAAAGGCCAAATGAAACATGAAAGTCCACTGGGAAACACTGCCAATTAAAGCAATTAAAAAAGGATGTGGAATTCTTAATTCTTATGCTTGGCTAGAAAGTTGATTGACTGGGCTTGACTCTCCTGGGAGTGGGTGTGATGAGCAGTTTTTTATTTACTTCTTGATATCAAATGCTTCTGTTTCCTTATGAGGAATAATTAATTTTCTTTGCAGGAAAATGTACTTATTTTTTTATACCCATATCATAAGATATGAGTAGCTGATCAAGTTTAAAATATTTGATCTGGTTAAGCAATGCCTGTCATTTAACATTTCCACTCAAAGAGAGAAGCACATATTCCTTTCACTTTTATTCTGCAGACAGACTTTCTGACAGCTGAAGTGTAGCCAGTAAATTTCTTTTCCATTAGTTGCAAATTGTACAACAATATACTAAAGTAATTACACCATAAATCTTCTTGCCTTGAAGTTAGGCTCTGCGGTACACACTCATAAAATAATGCAGTAGCAAATAAAATCACTGCATCTGTGTATATTTGTCTTGCGAAAATTTTTCAGAGGGTGGTCTAAAACATTGACAGATGTGAATTGGGAGGAACTGGAAAGAATTCAGTGTTTTTTGGTTTGTAAAAGAGAGGCTCTATAGTTCTTCAATAATTAGAGCTACCTTGAAACTGCACATGGGTCAAAGCAAAGATTATTACCAACTCTCCTTAGATGTGGATTATGAACTCAGTATAATATTCCCTGGATCATCTTGGATGCAGTAAGTCTTAGTGAAGATCTGAGTCCAAGACAGACTGTGTGGAAGCACCTAAGGAGTCTACCTAATGTAGACAATGCCTCTAGGATAAATCTTACCATTGCATGGCTCTAAAAGGCTTTGAAGATCAGGGAAACAGAAGTTTCCCTGATCTCAACAGGTGAGAATATTTGCACTAAAAGAAGTAACTGCCAATACATCTATTTTTCTGAAGTCCCTAGATGAGAACAGACAGGTACTGTACTCAGCACCTGAATGTGAACAGTGATCACTTAGCATTCAACACTGTATTGAAATCCATGGCAATAAAATTAAGGCTTCTTGGCAGTTTTGTTCCCAAAGCCGAGGGCTGCCATGGAGATAAAGCTGCCTGCAAGCCTTCTGATACTCCTTGTACAGTGGGAAAGTTCCTTCCTTTTTCAGGAGAAGATGGCAGCAACAATCCTGTCCCATCCCATTCTCCTCCTCCAGGTGGGCTAGCAGATTCACAGGAAGCCATATATTGCTGAAGAGCTCTGGATCCACTTCTTCCATTGCCCAGGTGAGATAAGAACGCCAGGCTGGATTTCTAGGAGAGCATGTCAATTTTAATTTGCTACAGTGTGTACAGATCAGCAGTCAGGATGTGTGAGCTTTGCTCTCTCCCCAGAGCAATGTCGATGCAGCCACTCACTCCTCCCAAATAAGGGACAGCATTTATACAGTTATTTCCAGGGTTATGTCCAGGTTATTTGTGGATCATTTCCAGGACCATCTGTTTCTCGTGGTTTGGTGGCAAAGAGGGAGAGATGGATTCATGGTGGTGATCAGATTGCTGGAGAAAACAGTGCAGGAAAAACTTATGCTGAAAAAACCAACATTGAGGCTTCTGATCCTGCATAACACTGCAGCCACAGACCTCTGCCAAGGATCAGCCATGGCAGAAAGAGCCCAGATAACCCCCGAGTGAATGGGCTTTGCCATTCTGTGAATAATTACCCTCATATAGGCAGCATCTTTGACTGGGTCTTGAAAGCTTGAAACAGGCATCTGACTGATTAATCTGGATACTGGGGATGTTCAGGAGCACCGGAGAGATATTTTCCCTGCACATCAAGGCCCAGGAAGTACATTTGATTATATTCACTATATTTGGTGTGATTTGCTGCACTCAGATATTCAGCTGCAATTAGGCGGTTAGAGACTCATCATTAATCTTAACTCTGTGCTGCCTATCAATCTCCTCCCTTACACAGCTTATGGCATTATTCTGAACATTTTGATGATGAAATATCCCTGCTTTGTAGTGGTTGCTGGTGGCAGGATTTCTGTGTGCATCTCCTGTCAATATCTAAATCTCTTCTATTCAAGGCTCTTTAGAGCACTTGTCTCTCAAATGATAATTATTATGTCTCTTGTGTGATTCAGAGATCTGATCTCTGGTGAGTTGGTGTCCTGACATTAGACTGCTTCCAAAATTGCCTGTTCCTTGATACCTGAGCATATTCTTTGATGAAATGTCTGATTTTTTTTTCTCACATTAGAATTTCTTATAATGTTCAGATTCATCTAAGTTATTTCCTTCTGCTTTCCTTCTTCCTAAAAAGGCTCAAATTCTTGTTGCCCTTGTTAGATTTAAAATGTTTTGAAGTTGATTCTGCACTCGCTCACCTTCCCGCTTTTCAGTTCATCTTTCATAAATATTGATAATGGGAAAATTGAGACATTTAGTCGTGCTTGTGATGGGGAAAGAACTTGTTAGAAAAACCAACATGGGAATGGCAGTGGGGAACCTATGCTCTTGAGGAAGCTCTCTTCCAACTCGCAGAATAGTTTGGTTTGCAAGGGATGTTAAAGCTCACCTAGTTCCAAACCCCCTGCAGGGCAGGGACACCTTCCATTAGACCGGGTCAGAATACTTAAATGTGGCTTTTGATTTTCAATGCTTTTAACTGATGAAAGAGACCAGTAACTGGATGTACTTCTTCCTGCCTGCATCCTTCTCTCTGGAAGCTTTAATCTCATTTAGTCCTGTTCTGATATGGACACACAGTGATATCTCCTCCTAGGGAGGAAGCCCTCAATATGTCACAGGTAAAGCTGATCTTTATCCATGTTGTTCTCAGCCAGCCTGAAGAAATGACACTCTAGAGGTTTATGGGAAACATTTTACATACATCTAATCATCCTGTTGTATTCTGCATCACAGGTGACATTCCTTTTGAAATCCCCAGGATAGTTTCAGGGCTACGAACCTGAGGATTGTTTTCCAGTACTAGTAAGAACAAATTCACCCAAGATAAGAGCTATAACCCAATCCCTATGCTATACCATGCTGAATATCACCATGAAAGACAATGGGGAAGTGACAGACAGAATCCAAGCAGTTCAATTATTTCTGTCCATGCACAAATCACAAGCACTCAAGTACTTTTTCATTCAAATCTCATTTTCCTCCCTCTTTAGAGTCAACATATATTTTTCCTGGTAGTAGAGCTGTCCAGTCACTGGAGGTACTATTGTCACTCTTCTACTTCCAAAATTAGAGGCCTTCCTCAAAAAAAAAAAGAAAAAAGTTGCTATTTTGTTATTCAGTCAGAGTATTGGATATACTGGAGAATGTGATGTGATAGAGTTATGGAGAGATCACTCGACAATTCTAATGTCTATGATCTATGGATCTACCTCATAAGTTAGACCCTCTTATGGATGAAAAAGCTTTGAATGAAGTTGTAAACCTGCATATTTTGTGCAGTTAAACATAAATGTGTTCTGAACTTTTCTTTCTCTGGGAGTGTCTCTAGGACATTTCTTAAGCTTGCCTGAAGTTCAAAAGTTTTTGTGTCTCATTTTAAACAAATGTGGGTTGTGCTCTGCTATGTTTTTGTATAGATATAGGAGAGATGGTAAACTAAGCTCAGTTTTGAATATTTTTCCTCTCCTTCTTTGATGAGATGTTGTATCAGGTTGATTACAGTTGTCCCCTATATATTAAAGTTGAAAAATATCCATATTAGTAACTCCAATCACTTGCACAAAACACTGCCACAACTTTTAATCAACAAACTAAATCCTGTGGACATCTACATTATAAAGAATAAGAAAAAAAAGAGAAATAAATGTTTCAGTCAAGTATGAATTTTCTATGATAAGTATTTGCAGTTACCTTGGCAATAGCCAGACTTATTAGAAATGCTATAACTATACTATGGAAAATAAGTAGTTGGAAGAGAACAACACAAAACTAGCATCCAAAACTGTCATGAGAAGAAAAGAGTTTCAGAAAGGATCAAAAACCCTCGCTGTCTAAAGTCTCTGCTCTGCTTTACTTTCTACTGCTGGATACAGAGAAGCAAATCCAAAGCATTCACCGCATGTTTTGCCTTGCTTTTATTTACATTTGGCATCAGGATGCAGCTGTACTAACTTCTCCCGAGTAAGCTAAGGTCATATTCATAATTTCATGTTTAAACAATCCTTCTGTTTTAAATGTCTTTTCGTACACATCCTACTAGACCCTTAAACTGTAATCTCTATTGGGTTTCTATGAAATTTTTCATTTTTCCTGCAGCTGATGAAATGAATAATGGATGATGTATTTCTTACCAAAAGCATCTGTCATTTAAACTCCCACACTTCCCTGAGCTTTCAGTAGTGTTAAAAGTCAACTTAACGTCTTTCCCCCTTCAGTTCATAAAGACTGACAACAGTGTTTAAATGGAGTCCAAAGAGTACCTCCAGGTATGTGTTATTTGGGTTAAAATCTGGACTGCTTTGTCAGAAGTTCAGTTTTCTGTAGAGTTCAGGCTAGGTCAATTCCACGTAATTTTGGACATAACTTTTTCTAATAGCTCCTAGGAAAAAAGGCTTATTGGGCATGGAAGCTGGGAATTTTTGCTCTATGAAATTATGTTTTCTCTGTCTTGCTCTCTTTTTGATTAATGCAGAGATATTAAGCACAAAACTCAATTTGTTTTCTAGTTCCATGGTGGAATTCAACTAATTTAAAAAGTATGAAGCAAGTTTAGATTGACCAGTTCTTAAAAAAACCCAAAAGACTAAGGTGTCACCTGAAATATTGCTGGTATTTATAATGCAGGTAAATATATTTTGTAGTATCCAGTTGATTACCAAAGCTGAGAAAACCCATGAGAAAAGACTGGCTGTCTGGGAATGGTAGATCGAACAGTTATAGGCAGAGGTTTTTCTGGTGCTGATTCACAGTCTCCAAACAGTTACCAGCCTTACCCAGATGCTTTCAGAAGGTTATTCTATTTTTTGTGGGTCCTTTTTACCCTCTTGATGTCATACTTTATGTCTCGTGGTGGTTCCTACAGGGATAATACAGGGACCTTCCAGTGAAAGGTGGCACTTTGGCAAAGATTGAGAGGGGTGAAGCTGATTCATGCTAACAGACTCTAATAATTAAAGACATTAAGAGCTGGAAAAAACACATTCATCCTGTATTGTGTCTTGATCCAAAGGACCTATTTACCCATTTCTCACATAAGTCAGCGTGCCAGGACATTTCACAGAGGGGTAGTTGTGGCAAGTACTGAGCATCATTCAGGAGGGAGATGCTGATTTGTCCAGAAGAGGCTTCCCTAGCATTTTTGATTGACTCTTGAAAATGACCATCCACTAAAAGGAATCCCGGGAGGAGAACAGCTGCTTGTTTCAATATAGTTTGTACAGTCTCGTTCTCCGTGGGTGTATATTTATGTCTTGCACTTCTGAGCATATTAACCAATTTCAACTAAATGAGATGAAGGGGCCCAGGACAGTAGAACTGGGCATAATTCAATTCCCATGAGATTTTTGGAACACAGCATCTACAGATTGTGCCAAAGCAAAAACTAAGCACTCTGAGAAATTGTATTTGTTCCTTGGTTGTACATCACTTACAGAATAGTCTCAAAAGAAATTAGGAACCCACGGGACTTGCTTTTAAGCTGATATGATGGACACTTAGAGCTGTGAAAGTTTTGTGGTGTGGGCCAGTCTCTTTATAGTGCTTCAATGGTGTAGCAATGCTACTTGTGAAATGACTTGAATTACAACTTTTGTTCGCTGCCTACATTCTGCCTTATAAATATAGAAAAAACGAAGTAAAGAAGGAGAGTGGTCTCCACTGGAGAGATACCTGTAACATCAGAAACTGAGTACAGGTAGAACAAACCCCACTATGCGACATTAAAATGAAATGCAGCACAGCCTAAACAGGGTGAGTCACATCCTCAGTCCTCAGATTGCGGGCTGGGAGATGTGTTGGTCAGTGAGCACCTCCAGCCTTTCTGCAGTCACTGTTATTTATGCAGCCTGTGCATGTAGGAGCTCAGTTGTGGTTGATGATCCCACCAGCCTGGTCCTAGTACTGATCGGAAAAAAACCAAACAGATTCCACCTCATGGAGATAATACATTCTGCTGTGTTTTTGTTTTCATTGTATATGTCACTGTTCTCTCATCTTTTCTGTCTCCAGGGAGAAAAGGAAAATATTAAATGTCTCATCTTTGGCAAGAGAGAATAATTCAGAGATTTTTGCCTCAGTACAAACCTTCAGAGTTGGTGCTTTGATAGTAAATAGCAGCAGATACCTCAAGGTTTGGAGAGAGACACAGAGATTTCACCTGCTTATTGAAAATTTAATTGAGAAAGCACATGTGGATTTCAGAGGAGCCATGGAGTGAGTCTTGGGGGGGGGAATTAATCTAGTCTCCCTATAGATACGGAGCAGGAATGGGGGAAATCCTGGGGCTGAGCTTTCCACTTACCCTTCCAAAGGCTGTGAAGTTTTGGTCTTCAGGAATCAAAAAGCAAACCAGGTGCCTAAATTGCAGCAAACTTGCAATAATGGCTGCATGCTGGCAGCTTCCCGTAGCAAATGGTGTCTTTATGTTGCTACAGAAAGTGTCTTGGGAAAGCTGTGGAGCATGGCTGAGGGTTAGTGTGACCCTCTAGCAAAACTGCAGACTTGGGCTATCCGAGGGACACAAAGGGACCAGACAGCAGCAAGACTTGAGGGAGCAAAATTTGCTTCTTCCACCTTCTTCATGACACAAGAACTGATTGAGGAAAGCTCTGACATGCTGGGAGGAGCCTTTTCCTTCACTTCCCCCAAAGATGTTCCTCATAATTAGCTCAATTGTTGCCTGTTGAGGTCTGGAATTCCATCTGATGCTGAAAATGTCGAGGCATTTCTTATGTTCTTCAGTATAAGAAACCACAAGCAATAAATCTAGCCATCAGCCATCTTTTATCATTATGCAGCATTATGAAAATCATTTCTCCCTTTCGATAGGCCAACGGTGCCATTGATTGCTGTATTCTCTGGCCGTCGGTGCCAGACTTATCCTTTAAACCACGTAAAGATTATCTTGGTTTCCTTTCAGCTCTGTGATTTCTTTCTTGCTATCCACTGCAAGAACACAATTTGGACTACCTGGTTTTCTACTCTCAAGTATTCTGTCAGGCTTATGTTTTTATAGGAACTCAAGACATTCTTTTGTTGTTGCAGTGAACAGCAGGGGTTCAAATGGCTAAGATGAAACATGAAAATCCCCTAAAAATGCAAAATATCCCTCATTCTTCTCTACTGTAATGCTGGATCCTGCCCTAGATGTAAAGAAGATTGGAAAAGAGGCCATTCCTCTTCGCTGGAGGTTTCAGGGATCTCGCAGCAGAGTCCTTGGTGCTTTGTTGTGGTTAAGCAAATGTATTTACTGCCAGAGGGCAATAAAATTAAAAAAGTCCATAGCAAATAGTGACAACTGTTTATCATATTTGAGGCCTACAAAGCAACTACAACTGAAATTATATCCAAGTAGACACAAAACAGAGTTTGTGCAACAAAGCTCCTTGTGGATCCCAAATCAACCTAACATCTCTTCCTGTTGGTTGGAACATCAAGAGCCTGGAATTAACTTGATTATGCGGCATATTATACCAGATTTAGAACTGTGTAACCCAGTTCAGAAAATTGTCGGACAAACTATGGAAAACATTTAAAAATACGGCCTAATCCAAGGATTTAAAACCTACACTTGTATTTAAGCACACTGTAAAATTGTTGGAAATTAGAAGTTTCCCGTTTTAGTTGCTGGGTGCTGAAAACTCTGGAGTATCTCACAATGGCAGATAGTGAATAAGACAATTTTCTTGAATTGGTGCCTGAAACTACTAAGTCTGTGAGCACTCCCAGGAAACCCATCCAAGGATTGATTTGAGAATCAGCACATCATGAGACCCTCTGGGAGCCTTCTTTCAGTGCTTCTTAGATTGTAAGGCTCCAGGCAGCCAAATGTAAGTCATTAAGGCTCCTTATTCTATCCATTAGTATACTCATTAATATTTCTCTGCAACTTGGGACACAACATTTCTCATGACAAGTTTAGAAAAGTTTTCTCTTCCATCTAATTTTGACCTACAGACAGCTGTAAGGATGAAAAGCTCACCACTGAGTGGAAGAAAAACTTTTTTGTAAAATTTGTGCTTGTAGAATCTGTCCTTGTGGGCAAAGCAGTAGAGGCATTTTACTTTGGAGATTAAAATCTTCCATGAAGTTGTTGAATGTAGGGACATTTAACTTTTGTCATTGGCCTCGGTACTTCAGTCTGGAACTTACTGAACTGCTAACAGTAAAACAATGAACTTTTCACAGCAAGTCTCGAAAGGAAAAACAAAGAAATACAAAGAAAAACTTCTGGGACCTTAGGAACTGGATAAACGTGCTGCTAAATTGTTCATAAGCTCTAGAGATGTGTGCCATTAGAAGACAGTCAACTTGAATAATTGTTTTGGGGAAGAAAAACAGAATTGCAGGATCACAGAACAACCACTCCCTTGCTCAAGCAGGACCACCTAGAACCAGTTGCCCAGGGCCATATCGAGATGAATTTTTAATGTCTCTAAGATGGGATCCAAGTTTTCTTCCATTGCATGTGTATATTCATACACACATAGATGTATTTATATACTTTTTAAACTTATATAAATATAGATTATATATGCACACATATATATAGATAAACTATCATGTATTTTAACAGCAACATCTGGATGCTTGGCAGGAATTTGATGATTTACATTTAGAGAGATATTTTGTAAACTTGAGGGAAAAAATCCTGAACTATTTTATTCCACTGAGAAAAAACACTTCAGTGGTGAACACAGCAGGAGTGTTAATTGCTACCTGAAAATGGTGGCGTTGTTTGTGTTCTAAAGCAAACAGTAAGCAGCGGGTCCTCATCACTTACCAAGCTGTAGTTTAGCCTTGAGGTCAGAGGTTAAACATTTGCTTTTTGCTCTTGGCCATACATGAGAAAACTCATTAAGCAGATTTTTTTTTTTTTATTATTACAAAGTTCATTCATTCCTAAGAGGATTTTATGGGAGAAAAGAAGTAGGGGCAGTGAGAAGAGGCTTGGAGCCCTGTAGGATGTACACTGTGTTGCCAAAGTCAAAATTTCCTTTCTGGAAAAGTCAATATTTCCTTTCAGAGCCCTCAGGCTCCGAAAACAAGTATAAGGACTCACTTTCTGTAGGATTTTGAGTTAGCTTCTCATCTGCGATGTAGGGCTTTGGTTTTTGCATGCATATCAACACTACTGTAATTTGTCTTTCTCTTTGGTGTTCTCTACCAACTTGGATAATTATGGTGCATCCTTGCTGATCATAGGTTAGTTATTTCTCCTCTTTCTTATTCCCTTGTGTTGACAGGCATTGGAAGCTCAGTAGTACTCTTTCTTGTCAAAGTCTGGATGGGGCAAGGTTAGAGCGGTGTTGCAGTGTATCTGCTGAGCAGAGCCATCTAATCAAAGAAGACAGCGCAATATGGTCAGAGGGGTGGGATGGAGATGGCCGATGGAGACAGTACAGGCTGGGGAGGGTGCGTTGAATACCGTGTGTTTTGAGCTTTTTTTGCTCGGAGGACTCTCTCGGGGTACTTGTGGTGCCCTGTTGCTGAAGGTGTGGAAGATTGCTGGGCTCAAGGCAATCCTGTGCATAGCAACACTGGGAAGGGTGAGCAGAGCCTCTTCCCCTTGATGTCTCCCTTCCTGCTGCATCCACTCACAGCCTTCCAGCCCTGGCAAGTGTGTGCTCACCAAGTGTGCTTGAAGCCAACAGTAGCTGACAGAGAGGCTTCTGACAATGCTAGGAGGCCAGGACAAGGACTTTCCTGGCATTCCAAGATAAATTCTCCCTATGGATTCAGTGAGACTCTTGGCACAAGCAAAACTCAGAGGATTAAAACACACATCTTCTCTCTCTGCTTCCATGCACTTGTACTCCTCCAACACTTGTAGGCACCTTTCTGCCTCTGCCTCAGCTCAGAACTCCTTGTTCTGCTGGGACTTCTGCACAGCCGAGGACTTCAAAGCCTTTGCTTAATTTGTGTTTGCACTTCTAAGTACTGAATGAAGGTGTTAGGCAGAGGCAGGTTCTTTCGGAGCATTTATGTATAAACATGAAAGTTACAACCTTCTGCTCCTTGCTCCTTTTATCTTTTCAGGCTCACAGATAAAATGCAGTTGGGTTTTTGAACTTTACAGAAAGTTTTAGTAAAGAGTGACTCAGACTCAGAAGTTCTTCCGCTGAGCTCCTTTTCTCTTTCTCCATTCCCTTTGTTTTGTGGGGTTTTTCCCCGTCTTTCTTCAGCTTCCCTTCCTACTTTCCCCCATTTAATCCTTTCCAGCATGAGTTTTGGATGGTTTTGGTGGACATCTTGTTGCATTGCTGCTTTGCAGAGCATTAGGGCTCTGCACCTGCGGGCCTCATTTGTTACAGCCTCCAAATCTGTCCACTGCACAGTCCTGTCACCTCTGCTGTGGGCCAAATTTGTGGAAAAGACATTTTTTCAGTATTATGTTGCCAGTTTAGTTACAGATAACCATGGGGAGAGGTACTAAGGATGTCTCTTCGTTGATAACAGATAGAGCCCAGAAGATTAAATTTCCCCCTTTTCAGATTCCTCTCACTCCTGATGTTTGGGAGGGTATTCAAGGTCAAGAAATATTTCAATCAAAAAGTGAGAATTGGAACAGGATTGGCAATGATCTATCTCAAAGGGAGATTCCTTTGAATGCTGCCATATCATCCAGCAACACAGAAAGACTTCTGCTCTCTCAGGTTCCTAGAAGGTCTTGGCTGTCTTTTTTTGTCACTTTTCAGGTAGTTTGGTCTGCTGACACTAAGTTTCATTTCTTATATTAATACCAACTCGAAAGCAGCTTTGGCATATAAAATGGCACCAATAATTTAAACTTTTGGCACATATATATCCAGGTTACAGTGCCTGGGTGACTATAGGAAATATGTTAATATTGAAACCAGAGGTAGGATCAAGGAGTCCTGAGATATTTTGTACTTTATCCACTAGATCAAAGGTATAGAGCAGCATTAAATATGTAGGTCAGTGACACATGTTATTTATTTTGCTGAGCCTTATGTTAGTCCCAATTTTCTTTTAAGTTTCTGACCCAAATCTGAGCAATGAACACCCTAGTTACAAATATCTTCTTGTAGATATTTAGGCATGAGGACTTCCATGAGTGAATCACTCTGGTGAATTTCAGGATGAACCCCATAAGCATAGAGCTTCTCTTGGAAGTTTTAATTATTTGCTGGTCTTGACTTTTGTGTCAGCTGCAATCTCATAATTTAACTGATAATAATATGTACTGCCGCAGCTGTTTATATTCCAGTACTTACTCTATGAAGTATTGTCAAAAATTTGCTTCTTCAAATGTTATAAAGAGCTTAGGTCCTTGAGGTACGCTTTTATATTTTTTTTCCTAACGTTGGGAGCAGTAGCTTTAATTTAACTCTTCTATGCCTGAAACACAGCTTTCTGAACTCCATTATAATTACTTTAGTGGCTTGACTTACAGTGCTTAGCCTGTACGTGGAGACAAAAATAACCTAGTATCCTGCAAAGTGATTAGCTCTTCTATGTGATTGCCAATGTGCCATTCACTTCCAGAGATCTCTACAGTTTCCTGAGATTCAGATAGTGGCCACATTGACTAGACTGGGCCAAGAATACAGGATGTTAGGTGGAATTTTGTGTTTTCTTTTAAAAAAATATTTCAGTGAGGATTTTCCTTATTCAGATTGTATCCACTGCCTTGGCATAAAAGTGCAATGCAAGCTTTCTTTTGAGGTCCACAGAGAATTCCTTAAAACTATGGTCAGACAGTTGCAAGCAATGAAATTATCATCTCTCAGGTGAGGGGATGTAACTTTTTGCATACATTTTTGCTGACCATTTCCAGAAAAGGTTGTTTAAGATAATCCATTTTATGCTGCATTGCAGGATGTTGGAAGCACTATAGCTTTCAATTTCTGTGGCTCAGCTAAGGGAAGGTACATTATTTAAATATGTATTAGTATCAGTATCAATTCAGTATATATTAATATTGAAAATCATTGTCGGTTGCTGGGGACCTGTGACCGTCTCTTTGCTAACGAACAATAAAGAAACCTTAGAGATCTGAGTTTGTTGCTGAAAGGAATGTCCTTCAGGTGCTTTCCCCCCCATTCTTTTTTTTTTTTTAATTCCTCTTGTTACACTTTGCTGAAAATCTTCTGCGTGGTCTCTGGGGGCTGGTGGAGGGACAATGTGATGATGCTTAGCTGAAGAAGTCCCATGTCTCATGAAGCTCACCTCCTCCCCAGCCTCACTTGGCATCTGGACAGAAGCCACCCACATGTGGCACATTAAAGGATTAAGACCTTAATGATAATTTTAAAATGCTGTTATTAAATGGGGACTTCCATCCTGTAGAACACTTGAAAAATAACATTTGTAAAACTGCTTCCTGAGCAGTATATTTTTTTTTCCATTATCTCATCTATTTGTATGCTAATAGCAATTCTTCTGCCTTTCTGCTCAGTCTCTACTTGAGCAGTTCAACATTGAATTCATGGTTCTGTGTTTTGTGCTGCAAGATTTTACTTATATTTTAAAAAAATGCTACCTCGATAATTAATTAGAGATAAATTATTGAGAAAGCCGCAGCAGCTGCAAAGGAAAAGTGCTCTGTATATACAGAGACTTTTAAAACAGATATCTTTGCAATATCACAGATATATATATATTTCATATTCAGTTATCAGAAGGAAACCTGTGTTTTTCCAGCATTTGAGGCTTCATGTGATACCACAAACTACTGAAAAAAGAGCATTTCCTCTCAAATCATATCTATAACCAACAGCTGTTAAAAATACCTCATAAGCGAAAATATACTAGTGTTTCTAGACTACACTTCTGTGAAGGAATTCTTGCAAATCTAGGAAGAACAGCTTTGCTGTCCAAGAAACTCAGTGAAGAGCAGATATAATTTTGAAATTTTCTGCTAATTTGAAAATATTTATAGAATCTGAATGCTCACATGTATTAATAATGGTCTTGGAGTTAATGTAAGAAAGTTAGTGAAACTTCAATGCCTGCTGATAGAATCTGTAACCAAAGTTTTCAGTGTATTTTCTGACGCAAACAGGACTCCTGCTGAGCTTAGTATCTTCTTGTGCATCTCTAAACCACAGTAAGGGTTTGGATATCCTGTCTTAGCCTAAGATAGTGGGAGCTCTGCTACATCCCTTCTGGGCCACTGACTCAAGGAATGGTTCAGGCTGGAAGGGACCTCTGGAGGTTGTCCAGCCCAAGCTCCAGTCCAAAGCAGGGCCAACTCCAAAGGCAGGTCAGGTTGCTCAGGACTTCAGGCTGAGCATGGAGAGTCCACAAACTCACTGGCCCTGTGTTTCAGTGGTTAAAGTCTTCCAGAGTGAAGATTTGTTTCTTTGTATCCTTGTGGTCTTTGTCCCTCATCCTATCTTTGTGCTTCTACAAGAGGATCCTGGCTGCTTTTTCATAAAATCCTTATAGGTAGTAGAAAACGGCACTCAAATTCCTCCTTAAGCTTGTCCCCCCAGAGTTAACATCCCCTGTGCTTTTGGCTCCCAACCACACTCATGGGCCCTTCCCAGGATGTCAGCAAACCGTGTTACTTCTTGTATGATACTTCTCACAGCAGTGAGACTGGACTTTTGCTGTAGCTCAAGTGACACACCAGGTATGTCCGAGCTCTGAGCAATGCTGGCCAAATCCAGAAACATATGTAATTTTGTTTCCAGATCTCTGAATAAGTCTGCATTGGTAATATCTCTTGTCTGCTCTCTCGCATCTCTGAAGAGAACTGGCTTTGAAGGGCTAAGTGTGGCAGGAAGAGTCTTCCTCTTTAATGTGACTGTAAAATATTTAAGAGTTTAGACTATGGAAGTAGTTTCAGGGCCTAGTTCATCATTGCTTCTCTCTCCCGGAAAATCCATCTTCAAAGAGCTGCTCCAAGTCCCGGGGATGCCAAAAAGAATATTTCCATTGAATTTTGTCCTCCACTTTCTATTCCAAAGGAAATCCAATTTTCAACTAAGCTATCAGCTGCATTTGGCATAAAACATGGGCCAATTTCACTTCTCGGCTACTTCAAGGAGACGTGATGCCAAGGCTGAGCTTCTGTTTTCATGAAGAACAACATAAAAACCAGGCTCCTTGTTAGCAACACAAAAAGCTCTGTATGGGGAAATGAGCTGTCTTTGGAATGGCAGAACTGATATTTTAGCCTCAGGATCCTTTTCTAAAGGTCACAGCACAATTTTATACCCAAAATATTGCAATGCATTTAAATATCTGAGATGGAAGGTAAACAAGATCTACTAATATAAAACAGAAATGAAGAAATCACATCTACCTTCCTCATGCCAGAATTGACTCATCCAAGGAATAATACGTCCAAGCAGTGGCAAAATAAAACTGGCCTTTCAATGCCATGACCTTGGATTTCAGACCTTCCTCGCTGCACAGATGGATGATGATAGCCTCTACAGGGAGATGACTGGCTTAGTGGATGGGAGGAGAGAGGTGTATGTTGCTTATCTTAACTTTAGGAAGTGACTTTCAACAGTATTCCCCATTAGGTCCTCAGAGACAAGCTGCTGAAGTAGGGGGCCAATAAATGGAAATGACATGGGGTGAAACTGGCTCAATGGCTGGACCAAGAGGGGTGACACCAGCAGAACAAAGTCCAGCTGGAGGTCAGCACTAGTAGTGCACTCTAAGGGTTGACACTGGGTCCTGTACTGTTTAGTATTTTCATTAATTGCCTTCGTGATGGGACAAAGTGTACTCTCAGCAAGTGTGCATGACACAGAATGGGCAGCAGTAGATACCCTGGGTGAGTGTATCCCTGTTGTTCAGAGGGACTGAAGAAATAGGGGGAAAAATGAGCCAACAGCCATCTCTTGAAGTTCAGTGCAGGAAAAGGCCATGGTGGGATTGGTTGACAGCAAGTTGAACATGAGGCAGCAATGCACTCTTGAGGCAAATAAAGCCAATGGCACCCTGGGCTTTATTAAAAAGCATATTTCCAGCAGGTGAAGGGAGGTGATCGTTGCCCTTTATTCAGCACTGTTAAGACATATCTGGAGAGCCGGGTCAAGCTCTGGACTCCCCAGTACAAGAGAAATGGAGATGCTGGATCAAGTCCAGCAGAGGGTGATGAAGATGATAAGGAGAATTCTGTCTCATGAGGAGAGGCTGAGAGACCCAGTGTTGTTCAGCTTGGAGGTGAGAAGCTCAGGAGGGTTTTATCCATGTGTACAAACACCTGGTGGGAGGAGTAAAGAACATGGAGTTAGACTTTTCTCAGTGATGTTCGTAGACAGGATGAGAAGCAAAGGGTACAAACTAAAATATAGAAAATTTCATTTAAACATAAGAAAAATCGCTTTTACTGTGAGGCTGGTTCAACACTGGCACAGACTTTCCAGAGAGGCTGTGGAAGCTCCATTCTTAGAATTGTTAAATACCCAACTAGACACCCCTGAACAACCTGTGGCAGCTGACCCTACTCTGAATAGGGCTCTGGAGGATCACCTCACCCATTCTTTGATGCTTTGATTGGCGTATGCAACCAACATCTTTTTGCAACGAAGAAAACAGGATGTTATCTAATGTTAAGCATCATCAAGGCCACTAGGAACTGATAAATCGTGAATACTGCTTTGAGACAAATTCAAAGCAAGACTTCACTGCAGCTGAGATTATGTGTTTATAGCACAAAATTATGATGGGCTCATCATCATTTAATTGTTAATTGTTCTCCAGCAAAATGCAGGCTTTTTTGCAAACATTTTTATCCTAGATCTTTGTTAAAGTATTTGAACCTTCAAAACATGCCAGTCAATTTATCTGCAAGATGGTAAACCCTGCAAATCACTCTCATGACTATTTCTTACTAAAGAATCAATGAAATTGAAACTATCTCAGTGTGCGTGTATTGACTTTTATTTCTAACACTGATTTAACTGTGAAGGCCTATTAAAGTAGAGATCAAAACATCTACCAAGGAGTTCACTTAGCTCTTTAAAAGCATACAGTACTTAGAAGAGAATATAGGAAAGTGATAGAAAATACAGGTTTACAATGTAATTTGTGATGGAAGGGTAATAGGTGTTCATTGTACTAAATCTTGATGAAGGGAAAATGCATGGTGTGAGAATAGGATGAAAGACAAAGTTTTATTGCACTTTTGCCTAATAGAAGATGAATAACTGAGTTCCACCAGAAGTTTGAATCAGTATTGAATGTGGAAGCTGCCTGTGGGTCCTAATCTGATGTCTTCATCATAAAACAGTCCTTCCTTGTGCTATACAGAGAGGGGAATAAGCTGTTCCAAATAAACTCTGGACTGTGCACTTGAATTAAGGAGCATAAAGGAGGGAACACCACCATGCAAGCAGCCGTAGAGCGGCATGAAGATAGATGGTGTCTAGGATGAGATGGGGCTAAGAGAGGAGAAGAAGCATTATGTTTTTTTCCATTGCAATGAGTCATGTAAAGCAGAAATACACACATAAACTGAAGATTTTTTTTGCTTTCCACTGCCACAAAGAGGGCACATAGCAGCTACACAATTAAAGCAACCTGGCTCCTCTCATGCATAGGGAGCAATTTGCTTGGAGAGGGAAATGCACTCACGTGTGCACACACACACTTTAAAATGGTTTAAAAATGTTATATTTGACTTCCTGGTTAGTTTCAAAATTCTCTTCAAAAATAGCTCTCATGACTGCAGGCTGGCAGAGCTGTTCCTGCCTTGATTTAAATGAGAAAACTCAATTAGAGTTTGAATCTGTTGCACTGAAATGGAATTGTCTCTTGCAGGCAGAGCTTGGTCACGGACACAGAGAAGCATGAATGAGAGGACAGGGAGAGAAAGAGTTTGTGGCTTTGTGGAGGGCAGGTTGTGGAGGGCTCTGGCCTAGGATTTTCCATGTGTTGTCACTCTGGAAAAGAAACTTCATTGCCTTTCTCCAAACATGGTCAAGGAACAGTAGCTTCTTCCAGGCTTTTGCTCTCCAAACTCCTCCATGCCTGAAGGATCATTGCCGGGTCTGGGGGTGGCAGGGACTGAGCACTGAGCAGCTCACAGGCACAGAGCAGTCACTTGGTTAATGAGGATGACCTCCCTTTGCTTTGCCCCTCTGGCTTTCAACCAATCTCCACACTTTCCCAGGCTCTTTCCATCAGGATGCTATTTGTATTTCAGTAGTCTAGAAATGTTTGTGAGGATCTTGGCAAGGCTGAAGTTTGGGCACAAAATGGTTTTTATTTTTGGCAGGTTCATCACAAGATCACCCCCTCCATCCCTCCTTGCCCCTCACTGTCCCACTGCAGACCCATGTCTCTCTTTGTGGTCTCCATAGCAGGCTGTTTCCAGCTGTGAGGAAAGACCCTTCAATACTGCCTCCGCTCTTGGGAGCCCTGAGCTGGCCCCAACATTTTTCTCATCATTGTGCATTGAGATATATGTCTAGAAACGACCTGCTCCCCCTTGCCTCTCTTATATGGGGTCTCAGCCTGAGCACTAGTTTCCACTTGCTCTCTAAGTCATCTGTGTTAAACTACTCCTTGTAAATCGCATCTTCCATCAGGACTTCTTTCATCCGTGGCTTGTATTTGTGTGTGAGAGGGATGAAAACAGGTTCATTTACATCAGAGCAGCTGGCTCCTCTGATCTGCCACCTGGAGATTTGGCTGACAGGGAATGTGTGTCTGCAGGCAGGCCAGACCTGTGCTCCCCTGGCCATGCCTGTCTCTGCCACTGTCACCCTGCTGACAGGGAGAATAGGTACCCTTTGTGCCAATCCTTAGGGACTTGCTGGACACTGTTAGTGGATGTTATGGATTGGGAAGAGGATGCACAAGTCCTAGCAGTGCAGCAGGCTCCAGGGATCTTGCAAAACCTGCAGTGAAGAGATTCAAGTGTGTTCATTGAATCAAACCAGGAAAAAGGCTTGTGCATGGGTGAGATGGGGCAGTGCGCAGGCAGAGTTCAGGCCTGCTCCTACCCCATGCCCTACCCTGACTCTGCCATTTGGTACCACAGTTATGGACACCCAGCTGGAGGTGTGGGCTGTATTACCCTTCGTCCAGGGGAGAAGGACAATAGCGATAACATGTTTTTACTGAATAACCGTTCTGCAATAACCTGTTGCAGAAGACGTGTTTAGGTCCTCCTTTGGGTATGTTGTGCAGGTGAGACCAGGTGGAGATGAAGGAGTTATGACAGCCACAGAGTCAGAGGAGCCCTGTGTAAGGGTCAATGCCCTGCACTGACATGTGGTTACAGCCTGTCTGTTCTTTGAGCAAATGCCAGTTAATGCTGAAAAGCTGCTCTTGCCTGCACAGATGGATGTACCTGCGTGGTCTGAAAAGAGATGGTGCTGCATGTGCTTAGGTTACCCTGTCTTTGACACGGGGCAGTTGAAATGCTCATGCTGAGGCAGCCCAGGGATGTTTGACCAGCTGCTACAGTTACTATAATAGCACTCTCCACACTCCAGAGAGATATTCCATGGACTTTTTGCTTCTACCTGATTAATTTTTTTCCCCATCAATAGGTTGCGATTTTCACTGGCATCAATTTCAAAAGAGTAAAGGAGAGAGTTTGGAAAAAATGCTATATATGAATTTTGATGGTTGGAAAAGGCAAGGTCAGAGAGCAAGACAAGAGCCCTGGTTCTATGGTACAAGGGAATTTTCTAAGGAAGGCATTTACAGGTGTCTATGACACTTTTGCAGGAACAGGAAGGAACCCACCAATGCCAAAGCTGTGACGGGGCTACCAACTACCTGATGTTCCCAGGGCTGAGTAGGGCCCTCAGCAAATGTCAGAGCTTGTCAGTGAGAAGGGCAGATTGTTCTCTCTGTAACAAATCCCACGGGTTTGTGAGACAGGTAGGGAAATTTTCCAGAAAGATCTCCTGAGCTGTGGGGGCAAAACGGTGAAGACAAAGAACCACCTCATAGCAAAAGCTATGGCTCCTGCAGCAAGAATAGTGACTGCAGCACCAGGGAGAAACCCCAGGATGCGGATGGGGATGACATGGGAATGGCGATCAGGCTTGAGAGGGAACTGTTCCCAGTCATGCACTGCAGACACCATCCATGTGGCCAGCTCTGCCTGCAGCTGAGGTTTTAATGATCTCAGAAGAGAAAAAACTAAAACGAAACCAAGAGCTTTGCTTGCCTTGAGCTTCTATAGAGAGAGACTCAGAAGAGAGGGCAGGCACTTCCAGCACGGCTTGTCTGCACAGCCCATCACCCCGCAGGGCAGGTCTGCTGCCTGCTCTGCTGCTGGGTCACTTCCCCAGCTAATGCTGCGGAGAGGAACCCCAGTCCCCCAGCCAGGCTGAGCGAAGCGCTGGGGCCAGCTGGAGGCAGGAGAAGGGAGGTTTCGTTCACCCACTGTGCCCGTGGAGACGGGGTGCCAGCAGCCAGCGGTGACCGGTTCAGAAGGACCAAGGTGAGGAAAGTATCCATCGCTGAGTGGAGAGGCAAGTGGCGGGGCTAGCTCTGTGCAGCCACAGAGCCCTCTTGCGTTGTCTGCTGGGTTGCAGACCAGGCAGATCAGTCTGTTCTCTTCACAAGACCCAGCGGGGTAAAAAAATGAGTGTCTGTGGGTTTTTTTCACCTCGTTTAGGAGTTTTCAGCTTGTGGGTGTTTCTAGAAGGCAAAAATGTGAGGAACGGAAATGGTCCGGGTCTCCCTTGTCTGTATTTCACAACTTTTGAAGAGTCATGCAGCAGGACGAGGAATTTACTCTGGAGCTGTTCCCATTCTGTTAACTATTATTAATTGATTGACTTTCCAGACAATATTATGGCTTCTTGCAGAAACCCAAGCCCCAAGAACATCTTGTTTCAGCCTAGAGAAATCTGTAAAAATTGTTTTTCTTACAAAAAACCCTGTTCATTTTTTTTTTCTCTTCTTCTTTTTAAAGTCAAGTCTAAAAAACACCCTTCGGCTGAACTGCCAAATCTCTGAAGACTTAAAGTTCAGGCAACCTTCCTTCAGCCAATATTAGAGCCACAATGGGCTGCTCTACCCCAAGTTTTTTCTTCTGACCTGTGTGATCATTGCTACAAAAGGAAAAATTGTTAGGGGAGAAGAAAAAGGAGACAAGGTTTTACTAGCCGCCTTTTCCTTTTATAAAATAGGGATTATAGTCCTTTCCGTAGTGCTTTATGCTTTCCTGCTGCTGCTGTGGAACACCTAAGTCTCTGCCTAAGTTTAAGGCAGCAAATAACCCCCTTCACTGCACTCTCCCTCTAAGGGAAGCCACTTCAGGCACAAGGACTTTGTGCAGTGGAGGCTAATGAAGTACCGGGAAGCCCTGCTCCAATGGAGTCCCCAGGGAGACAATACCATCTTCCCCTGGCAGTCATACATCATTGGACAGGTTCTCAGAAATCACAAGTAGATTAAACATTGCAGATTCTTTTCCCTTGCAATGGCACAGGTATGCTTGCCTCTCTTAAGGTTTCAGATAAAGTCAGAAAGGACTATTACATCATTTTAACTGGCTCACTGATGGTTTTGTGTAAAGTCTTAACCAGACATTAATCACCAGCAGGTACCACCAGCAAGGAGAAAAGATGCCATCAAAGCCAAAAATGTTTGAAAACTACTGTGGGAGGAAAAAAAAGCGTGGAAAATGCTTGTGAAAATATGTACCATGCTGCAGAAAAATGCGAAAATTGTCCTTCCCTCTGTCTACACTAAATTACAATCAATCTGAACAGGGAGCAAATTATTTCCTGCATTCAGAACCAATGGTCTCCAAAACCTTGATAATGCAAACAAGGACTGTAAGAGTCAATCATCCAAATACAGTGCAAGGGAGGTCTTGTTTTCAATCACATCCATAAACAGCAAACAGAGCTGTGTGTCAGAATCTGTTCTTTTCCTATTTACAGTCAGTTGAATTGACTCTCTTTGTATATGCCTAATATGCTCCTGGGGTTAGGAGGAGGCTATGAGAGTTTGGGAAGCTGATGTGTGTTTTGGAATTTCCTATACACTTAGCTTTTCCTAATGCTTCAAGATGTTGTTGCATTAAATTAAATTATTCCAGTGATGATGCTGTGTATGTGTCAGCTTCTATTTCAATAATGTGTCCTATGTTTTGGCTGCTTAGGTTTAGTTTTTGGATAAGAATTCATTTTTCTCTACATTGTTGCCAGCATGATCCTACTTGATCTCAGTGTTGGCAACAGAAATGTAAGAATGAGGACTTAGTGCTGCCTTTAGTTTACACTGGTGCCACTTTTAACCGGAGCTGTTGCATTAGCACCTTACTAAAATATTTGAATTTTAAGATCTTCTCTTCAAAGTTTAAGTGAGTTAAATCATGAAAATATATTTACTCATTGCAGATTTGGGAAATACTACATTATTTCAGAACAAACATCCTGAGTCTTGTTTTTTCCCCATCCTCAGAAAATGTGTTAATGAAAGACTGGAACATATATAGATTTGAAAAACAATCAAAAGAGCTGATTATTACAGCATGACTTTTTGCTGTTGTGTTTTTGTGTCAATACAAATAGGTGCTGCCCAGACTAGTCCCTGGTATAGCTCTAGTAATGCTTTTTTGTTGGGAGACAGATCCTTAGCCTGGCCCATGATAAATAGAGTTAATATTTCATCTGTTTACTGATTCTTTTTCTCATTGTCTTCTTGCAAATCCACTCCTTCTCCCACCAACTGTAATTGAATTGTCTCTCTGTATTAGGTTCTTAAATACACCCACCATATGCTCTCAGTCTAATGTTATTTAAAAACACCCAGAGCAAACAAAGGCAAAGCCTATAAAAAGGAGAGGTCACAGAACATCTTCTTGTTCCAGATTGTGTTGTAGCTATCCTGAAACCTATCAGGTGGGTGTTGCAGACACACATATTCTTCACCTTTTGAATTCGAGGAAAATTTAAGGAACTGCTACAAGGTGATCCCTAAAACCTTCCAGTCCAGAGAACTAGAGAAGTGTCATTTAAATGGACAGTCAGGCAAAGAAGCTGAAGTGCCTATGCTGTGATTCTCACCTCTAGGGTATTCTGTAAAATTGGCACAGATTTTCAGGATTTACATCTGAAACATGAATTTTTCTTCTCTGATCCTACTTAACTCCTGGCATTTGGTATGTTTTCACGGATTACTTAAAAAAAAAAAAGGTGTTATTTGGAAACTATCTGTGTGTGTTTCATGTTACCCTTGCCAGAAGGTGTCTCACTTGCATGATCATTGCAAGAAACTGTAGGTTCATTTACACTCTATGAGATATGTTTAGGTGCACTACATGTTACTAGTTTGGTTCAAGATGATGTATTGCAACCAGTCAGCAAGATAATTAAGAGAATATATTAACCTAACCCGGGTATTGTGAGTACAAGTCTTGAATAAGCACAGTACCTCTAACAAATTCTAGTTAGCAGCAGAAATATTTTTTCCAAGGTAGATTGTATTGAAAAGAGAGAAAACCGATAAGGAAAAGGGGGAAAGAAAGAAGGAGGATGAAAGAAAAAACTGACCAGTCAAGGGAGAGAAGGTATTCAAGTACTACAGTGATTGGAGGAGCTGAAGGAGATGGGAGAGGATAGGAGTTTGTGTATAAGGGAGAAATAGAGCAGTGGGGGAATGCAGTCTGGATGGAAGAGGAGATGGGAGTAAAGGAGGAGATTTCTTGTTAGAGGAAAGAGTGTAACCAGAAAGGGGGATGAAGTGTCTCAGGCTCGTGCTAACAGCTCTTCCAGTTGTCACATCCCTGGGTTGCACTGGTCCCTTTCCCAGCTGAATCCTATCCTCGAGAGATGTTCTCCCAGGGCTGAGCCCTGCCCTGGCAGGAGGCTTTGTAGCTCCAATTACCAAGTAATTAGCTCACTTGAGAACAGGAGATATGATGGAATAAGGGGGAGAGAGAAAAGCATAGCAAAGAAGTTGCTTTAATGAATTTGGCTTTCCTCATTGAAAGTTTGAAGACATGAAAGATGTTTTCAAGGAAGCAGGAAAGCTTGCTTAAGGAATGGATTATTCAGAGCTTAAAAAGTGCTGATTACAAACTGCTCTGTGTGTGCTTTAGGTTGTTAAGTGTAAAGAGCTCTTAATAACTAAGCTAATAAACTCCTCAGTGTTTCACCTTGATATTTTTATTTGTGTCTTCAGAAATGTGCTAACTTGCTGCATAAATAGCAAGGCATATTTTGTCTTGGAGCAAATGATAAACACACTCAAAAATTTCTTCAACGTAGCAAGAAGTGAGGATTTATTTCATTTATTTTATTGGCCTTTGGTATCTTTTGTGCTTCCGATTGTCTACAAGGGAACCCAAACTTTACCAGCATGTTTTTTGTGGAGTATTTAGCAGATCTCTGTTTGCATCCAAGTGACACATGAAATCTGCCAACACTGATGTGGGAGGAGGGAGGTGCTTTAAAATGTGAATTAATTTCAAATGCTTTAGGATTTAGGAATTTTTTTAAAAACCCTAGTCAGTTAACTTGATTCTTTGATTCCAAATCAAAGCTCTTGCCATCCTTCTGTTTCGAAACCAATTCATAGACTGACTTGCAAATAAGATCTTTTCCTGAGAAGGTGAGAGTTTACAGTAACCTCCCTTTGTTTGGCAGACAGAAAGATCTCTTGAAAAAGCTGTTACCTAGATACTTTTAATGCCTTCCCCCTGAGGCAGGCAGAGCCTATTTTGACTCTACTTATTGATCTGTTTTATGAAAACAATTGCAGTAGCATTCATAAGCTTTGAAAGCCATAAGCAAAGATAATATGCATACTTCACTTAATTCAATAAGTTTGGTGGGGGGTGTAATATGCCTCTTGGAACGTAGCTTGAGGAAGGCATCTTGGTTAACACTGCTTGAGGAGGCTCTGATAATGTATTTAATAATAACATCAATAAAAATGAGGTTCAGCAAACTACCTGGTTTATGTGGTGGTGCAAAACCTCTGCTCTCTGCAGTAATGCACACTGGCCTTGGCTGGTCCCAGACCTTCTCTGGGCCCATGTTTGTGGGAAGAGTGGGAACAAATGCGCCCCTGCCCTTCTCCTTTCTATTGAGATAGCAGATACTTCAGGCAGGAACTGCCTCTGGCTGGCTCTGCACAGCACTCACTGAAGTAAGGTCTCATTTTAGCTGAGGCTCTCAAGCATTACAGGAGTACAAATAATTTTATGTAATGATTTCATTTTGTTTCCAGTCCCGGGCTTTGTCCAGAGACTCACAGTGGAACTATTAGACATGTCTGGAGTTGTTATGAACCTCTTCCCCCAAAAGTGATTTATCTGACTGAGTGTAATACAGTGTAATTGTACTCCAGCCTCTGACTATTCTTCTAGGAAAGCTCAGCTCCTGCCCTTCTGAAAGCCATCTCAGGATAAATAAAGACAGGACTGCTCTGAAACCAGGCACTGTCCCTTCAGGCTGGGCTGGCATTTTAGAAAGAAAAGGCATGCTGACTGGATGCATACGTTGTACACCCACCTCTAGTACCATTCTCCTGGGACCTGCCCAGCTGCTCAGGTCATTTGCCACATTTTCAGACTTTGACAGCATGTCATGTCAAAAATGAAAGGCCCAGTGGATCAAAATTCTCCAAGAGACCATGAGCAGTCACAAAGTTGAATGCTAGCCTCAGCCTGTTCTGGTTTCTCCATCTTTAAAACAAAGTTTCTTCTCACCTTTGGAAAGGAATTTGAGCCACAAGGGAGGGGAAGCAGTTGGGTTTGGGTACGAATATAGTGCATTCAGGAGTACCTGGTTCCAGCCAGAGGTGGTGAAAGCAAGCACAACAATGATTACAAATGTATTTGAGGACAGAAGCCCAGTCACTAGATGAAATCCCTCTCTAACTAGTTGTCTTGAAGTTCTGTAGCTTCAATGAATTTTAAAACATATCTTTTCAGGGCATCCTCAAAATATTGGCCTGTGGTGAGAAAGATCCTCATTTGCTGAAATAATGAGCGCTTGGCATAAAACAGCCTCAGAAGCCTAGAGGCCTCCCTGCTTGATGTGCAGCAGCAATACTTTTCTGGATTATGTGCCTATTAACATGACCTGACCGATGCAGTCAAGACACACAGGTCTGTCCTGCCAGAACATGTGAATATATATGATAAAAATTAACATTTGGGCAGGGATCAAAATTGCATGAAAAATAGCAATTTTTTCTTTCAATTGGTTTTGTACTTGAATTCTTGCACCCACTTTCTTGCATACAAGACTGCTCCTGTGAAGGGACTACTGGGCTTCTGCCAAGTGCTCAGCAAGGTAAAGGCTGGCAGATGTTCTGTGTGCTGGCTGCTGTCTCTCCATCACTGAGAGATGGAGGCTCCGTGGTGCAGGGTTGTGTCAATAAGGACAAGAGACATGTTATGAAGAATGTCTACACAAGAACATTCATACTGACAAATACAGAGAGCATTCTTTCTCCCTTCACCACAGCCCTACACCGAGTGAATTTAATGCCCTGCGAAATACCCTAGTAGTTGTGGGGCTTTGCTTCATACAAGCAACTGGCAGTTGGTCCACCAGTTATGCTGGGAATACCACACTCTCTCTTTTCCCCCTCCTTCTCTTCATCCTGCCTGTCATTTTTGTTTGTTTTCTTGCTTTTGTTTCTCCTTCTTGGCATAGGGGAGTTACAACATTTGGGACATAGATTTCTGGGATCATGAAAAGCAGGAGAAAACTTTAAAAATGTGATTGGAGGCTCAAAATTCACAATCTTAAGCTTGTTCAAGTGAGCAAGTCTGGTCAAATAGTGAGTGCCAGTGATCTGCTCTTTTGAGGCTTATAACTATATTAGTGGAACAGACTCTGCTCTAAAGCAGGTAAAACATACCACCTCAGAAACACTTCACACTGACAGGAATGAGACGTGCAGATTGGTAAAATCTGTCCCTGTTTTCCCCGGTGTTTTTCTTGAGTACAAGCATTTGTTCTACTTCGACTTTAATTAGTCCCTCATAGTGCCACTCTGACAGACTAAATTAGGTGTCAGTAATAATATACTTTGTAAATGCAATCATTTTGTCTGTACAGAAACTCTCCATGCCAAGACTGTGATTGTTTTCCATCCCTATTCACTGCATGTCATTATATAACAATATTCTAGAAATAAATGCGAAACACTGGCCAGATCTTAAACTGTGCCATTTCTCAGTTGTTACTCCTGGGCTGTTACTGATGGCTGATCTACAGGACAGTGTCTGCTCCTCAGCCAAATGATAGAAATGTTTAATATAAGCGATAAGGTATAGCAATTAGAACCACAGACTATTTAGACCTAATCTGTTTATTTAGTAGAGCTGAAGTGCAGGCACTGAGATTTTTTGCAAATGTTTTCCTGTCTGCAGTGGTTCTTAAGCTATGATTTTCAAAATGATATCCAAATCCACTATACTGTCCATGTGCCCCAATTATGAGTCAAAATCAGTTCAAGCCACCTCCTTTCACCTGATTCTGTGAGCTTCTGCTGGGATATTTGGTCTGCCTTAGATTGCAGCCACCATGTGAATTGAAGGTCTAGGACTTGAGCTCGAGCATGAGTTTAAGCTGCAAGCTAACACATAGTGAGATTTTAAGATCATAATGGACCTTTGAGGTATTTATAATATTTAACACATAATCTCTTCTGATTACACCTGTTTGCAGTCCAGCAGGTCATCAAAGCAGAGTTTCTAGTCCTACTCCAGCTCCTGTCTTAACCAGAAGACACCAAGAAACAGAGAGCCTGCCAATTCCTTTTGTTGATCATCCTTGTCCCAGGTAACCTTTACTGTTAAATAGTTGTGTACATTTTACTGATGAGACAATGGAGAATCACAAGAAGACAGAACAATATTTGATCAGTAATTGTAGCCTGTAAAAAGCAAACCCCTCCTTTTTACCAAGGAAAAGATGCTGATTCCTACTTCAGCAGATGTTTTGTAGGAAGATGAGGAGTATACCCCTGTTCCTCACCAAAGTCCTTTTTCAGGTTAGATTTTCTTGTAGCTGACAATGCAAAAGGTGGAAGTGATCACTGTGTGCCAAGACTCCTCTGTACCATTTCAGAAAGAGGTGCAATGTAAGAAGTAGAGGTCTATGTGCTTTTCATAAAAAAATTTAATAGGGAAGCTTTGTTTATTTTCCTTCATATTAGGTATACTTTGAATTTAGAAATTCATGCACAGAATTTAGAAAATTCTGGGTAAATAGCAAGTCAAATGACAAGTTTTTATCTGTTTGCTTTTTCATCCTTGTAAAAATGGAGTTATGTCTTTTTCTGTGTTTGCAGGTTTCTTCTTCTTTAAAACCAAATTCAGTACTGCAGGGAAATTAGATGGGTGACACCTTTTTTTCCTCATATTTTGTATTGTCTTGTTTTAAAATTTGCTGCTTATGAGACCATTTGAAAATATTCCGTATGAATAGGAACTCTGCAGAAATAACAGACTTCAATTTGTCTAGTGGGCTGTTGCCTGAAAAGAGAGAAAGTCTTATTGTGTCTTCTCAGTGGTGGCTGCTTTCTCAATAATGAAACATGAAGAACAATTTTCTTACCTTGCAGTTATACAAACCTTTTCTACAAACAGCAGAAAAATGAGAAACTTCAGAAAACTTCCCAAACAAGAATTCTAACCCTTTTTCAAGCCTCCCAGGCATCAAGGAGCTCTGCAGATTAATGCCATTATTATATGAATGAGAGGACTTAGGAAAGCCAACCAATATAGGCAGGGGTCTACGGTCTGTAGCAAATCCTGTTGGAAATGAGCATCCCTTATCCCTGTGTGGCTTCCCATGCTTTTCAAAAGGGAGTAGTTGGAGAGGTGTTTGGAATTCAGCATTTATGATGGAATCTGTAACAAAACTCAGCATGGGAACTGCAAGAAGGTATTTAAGTAGTTTGAGTGAGAGTCAGAAACTGGTTTAAAAAGCATTTCCTGAAGGTACAATCACTTCTGGCACCAGAGTAGAAACACTTATGCATATTTCTGCACCCTGGGGCAGTTTTCAAGGATGTAGCTAATGTTAAAACTGAACTCAAAGGGCTTTAATTTTTCTGTTTGATGGGGAGCACTCATTATGCAAATAAGATAGTCTTTGGTCCGCTGTCTATATTACAATTTTTTTTCTATTTTGGAGGGATGCTAGTTTAAAATGGAAATTTCCACCTTGAAGTTACCTCTTTAGTCACAGCTTTTTAGTGTGCCTCAAAAATGTGAAGTGGGACACAATCAGATACAAAGCATGATTAGTAAAGCCCCATCCTGGCATAAAATGAGCCTTGTCTCAGTTTGGCACTGTCAGTTTCATAACTGCTCCCTGACAGGGAAATTGCGGCAATCTCCACTGGTCCTTGACCTCCTGGCACAGGTAAAACATCCTCGATTATCTCCATAGCTGGCCTCTGGTGTCCAGCTAAATCCCATACTTCCTGAGGGGACCTTCACTCTAGGTTTCTGGGGCAAGGACTGTTTGGACCAGGGTTTCCTCAGTGTTATAGTGGTAGCTAATCCCTGTACTGTGCTGGGATACTCTGGCTGTCCTCCTGGCATTTGATGTGGTGAGAGGGACCTCAATCCAGCCTTCCTGGCTGGCATTTCCTGTGTGACGGACACATGGGAGGTGGTGGGAGACAGGGCCATGGGAGAGGTAGGTGGACATTTTAGCCTATGCTGTCTTCCATTTTTCCCATCTGGTGGATTCCATGGCTTTCCTGAATGTGGACATGCGTGCAGGCATGATTTGTCTCTTACATTAGGTAAGTAAGGGCCTTATCCATCACCAGCAAAGTCAAAGAACTAGTCAGAAGATAATTTGAGGACACACTCTAGGCTTGTAGGGCTCACAAGCCAATGGAGTGAGAGGATTTCAGATCTGCAGATGTTAATTTCTTCTGCTGATACTTTTCTTCTTCTAGCACTGCTGCCTAAAAATCTTATGGACAGTTCAGGAAGTTTGACCCCATCACCACCATGAAGTCTAGGGGCCTTTAGAAACCAGTCTTTAACCTCTGGGGAAAAAACAGACTGTAAGGAAAATGAAAAACTCTTTAGTAACTTTTATTCCCCATAAACTACACTGTCTCAGCATCTCCAGGAGCTCAGTGAGGGTCTGAAGCAGCCCCTTCCTGGCAGCAGTGGAGGAAAAGCACCAGCCTTCCTTTTATGGTGCCTCTTGTTTAGAAGAAATCATAAATAATCTGACTTGGTACATGTGATACACTCAGACATTTCCTCCCCAGGCTGAGTTTCCTTAGCCATAGCCCTCATTACTCGTGCTGGGCTGGTGGTAAGACATCTGCTTCCTAACATCCAAAAGGGATTTGTTGTGCAGTGTTAAGGGGAGCTTTCTCTGCTGAGTTGGGCTTGCTTAATTAACAGTTCGTGAAATGCTTTGGAATCCATCTGGAGGAAAGATCCTCCTGAAATGGAGCTCGTTATTCAAACAATGCAAACTGACCTGGGTGAACAAGGGCTGGGGGACCAAACCTTGTCCATAAGGAAGATGCATGATGGAAGATGGGCGGCTTGCTGAGCGGAAAGCAGGTGGCTCTTGTAGTTGAGTGGGAGCTTTGCTCTCCTGGGGAGGTGAGCAACAGCAGGCAAGTGCTGAGACTGACAGGAAAAGTTAGTGGAAGTGCTTTCCTGTTGCTGGGCACAGCTGCAGCAAAGTGCTTTGCTGTGCTTGAATATTTAGCGTTGCTGAGCTTGCAGCTGGAGGTGGAGAGCTGCAGAGCCAGGCAGGGAAAGTGGTACACAGTGAACTTTGCTTTTCATCCAACTCTTTAGAATGATTGGGGTGCATGTTATCAGGACTCCAGGCTTTCAGGAGTATGGGATGAAATTAAACAACCTCAGGAGTTTTTTAGATGGAGAGTAAAGAAGTAGCTGCTGAGCAGCCTGGCACATGGATGTGGCCTGCTCTGCCTCTTTCCCAAGTATTCTGCCTGTCACGTGCTGCATGTGGTTGTGTCTAGGGGCGGTCAAAGTTATTCATTCCCACTTGCCTCTCTCTTTAATCGCTGGGCAGAGGAACATTGGGGCAGGACCCTTAGAGGTGTGCCAGGCTACCATTACCCAGGGTAATGGTCCGTAGCATTCTCTTCGCTGTTGTGACTGCTTTCTGCTTGGAATGAGCCCTGCTCTGCTGGGCCACTTTCTCCTTAAAGATTCCCACTCCTTTCTGCTTTTTTTTGCCAGGAACAACCTGACTACAGAGTGGATTCCTGTGTTGGCAAGCATATTTTGGTAGGAAGAGGAGTGCTATTACCTTATCAGCAAATCATTCCCCACAGACATTTTATTCACCTGCAGTAGAGGACAAAGTGAGGTAGTGGTGGCTGGGTGAACCAAAGCTGACAGCTTCATACAGTGAGTGTTTTCTGTCTGGCATCTGGATCATGTTTGGTGCAGTTGTAGGACCCTTATTTTTCTGACAGTTGGAAAAAATAGATCCTGAAGGAGGGACAACAAGCAAACCAAATCAAAACATACTTTCCCAAAATACACATAAACTTTCCCTTCCAGTAAGAAAATACCCAAAGGACATTGGATCTCAGCAATGAATCCGAGTCTTAAGAAGCAGGATGCATAAAACAAACAAGGCTGCCAAGGTCAGCCATGTGCTTCTGGTGTCTTCATCCTTGGAGGAAATGCTGGGGCCACCAGGAAGTTCCATGTTCCCGTGACATTTCAGAAACACATCAGGACAAGGGAGGCAAGGACCTTTGCTCTTGATTTTGCTTGGATGGACAAGTGCCACCCAGTCTTCTGTCTCCAAAGCTGAACTGGTGCAGTTCCTACACAACTGGGGCCTGCTCTGTTTTTGTCTAAATAAGGGTGGGGAGTGTTTTTTGAGCTGGGGTTCATTACTGTACTGGCTAAAATAAAAAAAAAGCTGTGCTTTCCCTTTTTGAAAGCACACTGCAGGCCTTCTTCACTTTCCCTGCTAATTTTGTTCTACGGCAATACCAGTGATTTTAAGGAATTTCCTGATGTCATCCCAGAATCAGACATTAGTGCTGCCAGTTTTAGGACTTAGGACTTTTCAGAAATGACTTGGTGCAGTGCTAATGTTGATGACCAGACATTATACAAACATGGTCTGAGTTTCACTGTGCATTCATAGCCTGTCCAGGCTGTCCTTCTGTTTGGATACAAAAAGCCATGAAAGAGCATTCATAGACATTAAGATGTATTAGAAGAAGTGTTAGGGATGTTCAAGAACTGTTTTGATGATTTTCTTTTTGAAAAGAGCCAGGTGCTTGATAAAAGGCCCAGAAGCTGGCATTTCAAAAGCCAGGGAGGGTCCTGACCTATGCACAAAGCACACTGAAGGAGAAGAAGAAAGGACACCAGAGAGTGACTTACTTTTTCCTTTATGCCAAGGAAACATTCTGGTGCGATGACTTCTACGAGGTTATAGAAGATAGTTGTTATTCCTCCTTCTGTTGGAAAAGGTGAGGTGCATGGCAGTACCCTGGCAAGAAACACTGACCCTGTGGCCAATTCCTGGGACTTTACAGAACCAAGGAACAATTGCACGGAGATACTCAGTGCCTTTTGACACGAGCTTTCATCCCTCCTTGTAGAGTCATAGATGTACCTGTACCTGAGTTAATTTTTTTTTCTCTCTGCTGGATGAAATATGCCTAAACCAGACAGATAGGAATTGCAAAAATTCCTTTTTCCAGGTGGCAACACTCATAATGCTGAGAACTTATGGATTGTTTCATGCATGATAGCAACACACAGGTCTTGTATCACCCCCTGTGCAATGATGGCTGCGGGCAAGAACTATGGGAAGTTGTCTCAGCTGAAAATCAGAGCCGTGCTGCAAAGTGGGGTGAAGATCAGAAAAATCTATCAGAGGTCAGGAATAAAACCCCACAACCTGACTGTCACAGGGAATCAAGCTCCTGCTCCAGTGCAGTATGATACAGAGATGTGGTATATGACATACCAGGGCAATCTCAGCGCACTATCTGCCACAGCTACCTGGCAGGTTTTTTCATGTCTCTGACTATTCTGCTCTTCCAAGTGCTCTCACACAACTTTTTTTAGTTACTGAATTGACAAATTCTTCTTCCATGGGTGTTTCCCATTGTCCCAACAGTCAGAGATGTGAGAAGACTGTGACTGCTGCAGGATGGGCTCATATGCTGTAGAGCAGATATTGCTCCCAGGCAGCTGGGATGGGTTGCTTGTATACTGTGAAGGTTCCTATCTTTTGCCAGGAAAAGTCAATTGGTGCTTTATTAGTTAAAATAAAAATTCAGAGTAAAATTCAGCAAATGGAATAAAAAACTATTTGATGAGTAATTTGAACATCAGCAGGAATAAAATGTAGTGCTTTTTGCTATTAGTCTCTATTTCCCCAGTTTTCACAACTGTAGATCTGAAAAAAAAACCCAAATCCACTCACCTTTGCTTTTAATACATTAAAAAGTCCAGAGAAAGATTTTAAGCTGAAAATCTATAATAATTTTACTGAAGTCATTCCAGATTTATAGCTGAGTTCACAGTCCTACCTCAAGTCCTGTTTTCTTTTAAGGTGTATTTGCTATCTGTCATTTCAAGAAACTTTAAAAAAAGATTTAAATATTTTAATCTCTCTTTTCCCTTTTCCAGGGAGATTTAGTATTTATGCTAAATTGCCAGCAGTTTGCATAAGGTGGGTATGAATTCAAATTGTTATTGTCTTTCAAAATCCAGCCAGAATTTTTGAACACAACATCACTTAAACATAAAATGTTCAAATTTCATTGCATTCATAAGTTGAGCAATTAGTACATGGCCCAAAACTGAGGTAAATTTTAATAATTTCGCTGAAGTCAAATGAATTTGGGCTAATTTGCTTTAGATACAATCTGGCCCATTTTTCCCTTTAGTGCTTTATTATCCTGCTTTATTTTTCATAACACTTCTTATGCTGGCGTCTAAATTTCTTTGCAAAAAACACAGGATTTTTTCAGCAACCTCTTTGATCATTATTCCTACATATTGTTATTAGTGTAAGGAAGAACTCATGATTTCTCTCATAATTAAAAAAGCCATGAATGCTACACTTCCATCTCCTCTCTTTTTTTTTTTTTTCTCTTTTTTTAAGAGGATTTAAATAGAAGCTATAACAAACTCAACACTGGGCAAATATTAAACAATGTACATCAGAAAAATGCAGTGACCTGGGTGGTGTTTGCACTTTAGGAGCTGAAAAAAATGCATTCATTCTTTGCATAAAAGATTAGTGCTTAATCCTGTTTTCATGGTGTCAGTGGGAGTTCTGCCACCATTCAACGAGGGATGGATCAGATTCTTAATATATTTGGTGAAATGGCTTGGCCAAGGATTGTAACTTTCAATACATAAAAGCACACATGAACTGTGGCCAAAATAAACTGAAAATAAAAAAAACCTGTCTCTGGTGGCTGAGCTATGTCTCAGATCCTGCTTTGAAACAAGAGCTATTGTGTGTAAATAGTTGAGCAGGTTCAGTAGACAGGCCACAGAATGACATTTTCCCTGGGAATATTTGATGTGATGTTCAAATTTTGCTACACAGAATAGGCTGATCTGCAGAGATTCTGATAACACAGGAAGGATACTGGCAAGGCCAAGGGACTTAACATGGATCTCAAGTCGTGTCCTAGAGACAAGGACTCCGTCTGCAAAGGAAAGCCTATCTCCTCCTTAACTCTTTCTCTGCTATGTTGGCAGGAATACTTCCTTTTCCTCAATTATTTTTTGATAAATAATTTTTGTGATGAGGTGCCCCATGTACTGACCTGAAGGGAGGTTGTAGTGAGGTGGGGGTTGGTTGCTTCTCCCAAGTAATAAGTGGTAGGATGAGAGGAAATGGCCACAAGATGCACCAGGGGAGGTTTAGATTGGCTGTTAGGAAAAATTTCTTCATCGAAAGAGTTGTCAAGCACAGGGAAGTCAGGAATGTAAAAGACCCCAAGGCTCACCCAGATCTGAGGTGGTTAAGTCATGGTGGTGGCTGGTGGCGCATTGCTATTTGATGCAAGATATATGAAGCTCATAACATTGCTAACCTTGTTCTTTGGACAGTGTGTTTCATTTTCCACGTTTGCCAGCTGGATATGTTCCTTGAAAATTGCATTTGCTTGGAAAATAAAAATATTAAAGGCTAGTAAAAAATTGACGGCAATGTAACAGGGTCATGCAAAAGAGAATGTAAAGAATTTCAAATAATTGACTTTTGCAAATCTGAGTTTTTTCCTTCCTTGTATCTGTCAGCAGCTTAGCTTGGAGAGACACTCTACAGGAACAGAACTTAGGCAGTAAAGCTGTCACAGTGAGGGGTTTGGATAGACAGAAATGATCCTTGTTGAACCCAAGGTTAGTGACAAATACAGAGTCTAATAGAAAAGTACAAGCTATAAAGAACACAGAAAATAGTATCTGCATTCTTCTCTTCACAAAGGAGAGTTACAGGTTTAAAAAAACATCTTTTAAGCAAACTGTATTTGCCACCTGTAGTGCCTTCTTCCTCCCATACAGATGGGGACTTAGATGTACCAAGAGTTTTAGAAATACACTTGTAAACACTGTCTTTGTCAAGATCTTCTAGAATAAATTTCTCTACCACTAAAGTATAATTATACATATCACTCCAAGCCCATGAGTAGGTGTCCATGCTATTACCTGTGCTTAAAGCCAAGTACATGCTTGAATACTTATTAAACATGGATCTCAAAATGCACTAAAGGAGGGATAGCTGAAGAGATATTGGTGAGACTTTTTAAGCTACTTAAGATATTCTCCTATTTTTCTGACTTGAAGCTAAATGATTTCTAAGGTGCATTTGTGCCTCACTTAAGAGTACCAGTGTGTTATTTGCAGCAGCTCTGCTTATCAAAAAAGTCCAAGTAGTGTGAGGGTGGTAGTGAATGTAGGAACTTTAATATCTAGTCTTGATAAACTCTACATTCAACAGACCTAAAACGGATGAGATATCTACTTCATGAGAAGAACTGAAAAAAGTCATCTTTTACCTTGAAGCATCAAGAATGCCATTTTTGAAAATCCATTACTTTGGATCTCAGCTTTTCCAGTATTAACTCTAGATTTGCATGGTTTGATTTATTATTGTACAAAATGTCCCATGCTCCGTTTCCATTTTTGACGCTCAGTTTTACTGAAAACAATGTGTTCCCATGAAATAAATTTAGTCTGGCACATTTTTTGACAGAAAGATATGTTTCCCTCAAAAATCTTTAACTAGATTTAGACTTCAGCATAAAAATGTGATTAATCAGAAAAGCGATCCAAAAGTTGGCTCTCTGTAATGCCAGTAAGGCTACTGAGTGCTGTGTGTGTTGCAATTGCAATCAAGCAGAGCAATGAAACTGGAAAATAATTAGGGTGCTTACGTAGACAAAGTTGAAATCTATTGATTTTTCACTGTACTTTCCTTCTTACAGGATGCAGAACACTTTGGGTTCAGAGAATCCAGTCCATGGGCATTAAATAATTAAAAAAACTCTCAAAAGGAGAGGAATTCCTTTCATATTGTCGCCTTACAGCTCAGGAGTACATCTCTGCCAGGTGTGGTGTGGTAAATAAGGCAAGTTTGCTGGAAAGTGGCTTTTACAAATTACATAAAGTCTTCTAAGGCTTCTGATTTGTCTTGATCTGACAAACACAGGCATGTGAAATCCAGAATTTCCAATGACTCTTCAAGAACTATAAGCTGATTGATCTAGAATTGTCTTTGACCCAAAATAACTGCTTGTATGAAGCCTACAGTTTGTATCAGGTTTGTATCAGCTCTGCTAGTTGGATGCACAGCTGCTTAACTGTATCTCCCAACAGAGGCAGACTCCAATGAACTCCGTGCTGCTCTCCTCAGATACCAGTAAGAGTGAAAAAGAACAGGTGGATTGGCTTTTGGCTGGCAACCCTGGACAAAATGCAGGAATGCACCAATTCTTTCTTTCTAGAAAGAAAAAATCCTTTCTGCAAAGCTGTTGGCCTCTAAGCATCATTATGTGCTGTGTCTTCTTGATTTCTGAGCTCTTGTGTTGTATTTTTTTCGATTTTTTACTTCTTCTCTACACTGCAAACTAATTATAATAAGGACCTTTTATTCATGTGTAGCACTGAACAACTTTCCTTTTTTTTTTATTTTTTATTTTTTCCCAGCAATAGTAATTTATATCATGTTTATAATAATGTCTAATTTTTTATCCAGTTTGCTTGGGGTGAGAATCAGGGAAGACAATGCCGAATGAAGTCAAACATTGGTAGGAATGCTGCTCACATTTTGAAAACAAACAGCACAGCATCTTTTCCCATTGTTCTTCAAAATTTATTACAAATGAGTCGAGAAGCTTGTTGCCAAGAGGAAAGTTTCTTGGTTAATTCCTGCATCAGTACAGAAACAGACCTGTGGATTTCTGCAGGAACAATGGCTACAGACATACAAATGAAGTCCACCTAGCTCTGTATCCTGTCTCTGATCATAGCCAGGGGAAGATGCTTAGGGAGTACTTTAACAACAGTGCCTATAAGGATTGATGCAGCTCTAGGTATATTTTGATTTCCTTTCCAAGTTAGAGACTCTGTGTCATTCATCCTCTCCATGTACCGAAATCATCCATCCTTCTCAGCTTTTACTGTTAATTTTCCAGGACTGCTGCTCAATCTGTGAGATGAGTGGTCACACCACTTGCTCTACTGAAAGCACCAGAGAGTCAATTAAAGACATTGAAAAGGAAGTAGTGAATTCAACCAGTCTTTTGATCCAGCTTGCTTTTATGTAATGAAATTGAAAGGTACAGATAACTTTCAGAAAGATGATTAACTTCAATCAGGTAGATAAGCAAACCTGTTAAATCAACAACTATGGCTCGTCCCCAAGTGCCCCTGTGAATAAAGACTCATAAGGATATAATTTAAAAGATGTTAATTATTAATTTTTGAATTTCTGATTTAGTTAGGATCTTGAAAATATACAATGATTAATGACTAGCTAGTCAAGTGCCTGTAAAAATTTATTAATCCCCTGAGAATGATAAATCTTCTTTAAATGAATACAGGCTGACAGTCAATGATCACGTGTTCCCCAGACCTTTTGATAAATGTCCTTCCTTTTATTTCCAATAAACTTTGATACATGAAACTTGATAGTTTATTTCCACTAATTTATCTTTGTTCTCCTGGGTATCAGCTCCTCTCTTTCCATATTTTCATCGTAGAGAAACACAGTATAGTCTAGATCAGCATCAGTAACAACAGGCATAATAAAAATCAACTGAAAAATACAATGTAAGTTCAAATTAATAGCACAACAGCTGCTTGGTTAGATTAGGAAAAAAAGTGGTAAAGAACCACACATTATGTCTTCTCTACTATGGAAGTGCTGTACATCTCGACAATGAATAATTTCCTTTTGTCTTTAATTTCGCAATGCTTCCCTGGCACATTGTATTGCTATGGGTGGGAAGAGGTTGTGTTATATCAGCTCTACCTACTGAGAATGAAACACCAAGTTCTGGATGAGAGGATTTTACTTGAGATTTTTGCTGCATGAATATGGATTAGAAAGCTATCAGGGCAGAGAGAAAACCACCTTTTTTGTTTAGGTAGTTTGTCAGAAGATCATAGCTTTCTGCATGATGTTATTCATCCATCCATCCATCCATCCATCCATCCATCCATCCATCCATCCATCCATCCATCCATCTGCTTGCTAACTAATAACATTCTTACTAGAACTGTATTCATAGAGTTGTAAGTATTTCTCATCTGTAGCTTTTTTTTTCCAGTTTCAATTCAGTCCCAATACATAAGGGGAATTAAAATTCATAAGTGTACCTTTTTCTTTTTGATTTTGCAAGTGATTAGGAATCTGCACTATTCATGCCAGACATTACTCTCCTACCATTCTTTTCCAGTAGCAAAGCTTTCTCCTTCACAAAATGTGGTCTACTAAAAAAAAAAATAAATCTGGTGTACTGCCTCATTATAGAAAATAGAAATCTAGGTGAGATACAAGGAGAAATCACTCCAATGCCAGCTACTGCCACCATGCTCATAAATAGAGGAACGGGACATTTCCAAAAGAAATGGCACCCCTGTATAGACAGAAGTAGAAATGAAAGTATATATACAGAGAGAGAGAGAGAGAGAGTAGAAAGGCTCTATATCTGGAACATTGTGAGATACTTGCTCGTAAGAGGAGATTCAGAGGTGTATCTTGGAAGGCTGAGGACAGTGCATGCTCTTCAGGAAGAGGAGTGGTGACTTCACTTGGGAGCTGGAGATCGCAGAATCACAGATATGCTGAGTTGGAAGGGACCCACAAGGCTCATCAAGTCCAACTCCTGGCCCTGCACAGGACCATCCCCAAGAGTCCCACCATGTTCCTGAGAGCATTGTCCAAACACTTCTTGAACTCTGTCAGGCTTAATGCCGTGTCCACTTCCCTTGGGAGCCTGTTCCAGTGCCCAACCACTCCCTGGGTATATCAGTGTTGAGTTATGTAAAAAGGATTTGTTTGGGCTGGTAGGTCAAAAACTGAAGGCTTTGACATGGAGAAGACGGATCAATCCTATATGTAAATTAAACCAAAGGTCAGTTCTTTTCCCAGTTTATGTGTGATTTCAGAGGAAAGAATCTTGCTAAGTACATTGAATAGGATGTACTGTGTACTGCACTGTATAGGTGGGAAAATGCCATAACGATATTCAAACTGCAGAAACTAATGTTTATTCCCAGTTTTCACTCAAGCTGTTTCAGCTAAATATACTTCACGACTGTTATAAAATCTATGATACAATATAAACCACGCACTTGCTTTTTACAGAGTTAATGGGACAATTTTAAGTGAAATTTCCTTCTAAGTAATAAATTTGCTTAGGGATTAACGTTTTTTTTGCTTAGGTAGAACATTTATTCCCCAATGATGAACTGCTTTGATCATTAGAATAAACTGCAACTACAGTGTTATCACATTGTCCATCATTTATTCAAGGTTGTTGAAAGGAGAATAAACCTCTTATGAATATTAAGTATTCAGATGTGGTTTTTTTACTACCTACAAAGTAGTTCTATTAAGGAAAAGTGAGGAAACGATGACCTTAGTCTAGCTGGTCATTCTGTGTCTCAAGTCAGATCTCTACATTGTTCTTTCAGCTCTGATGCCAAAACCCAGGGAGATGGAAATGAAAGATGTGGGGTTCACTTGTAACATGAAGGGTCTTTTGCTGACTCCTTCATAGGTGAATGTCAGGAGGTTAATCCATCAGCAAAGAGGAGGGGAAAGGAGAAGAATATGTCTGGGCTGCTCTGAACCAACCCCATTAGGGCATGTGTTTGCTGAGGCAAAGACCACAGCAAAGCAGAACCACTGGGAAAGACCAGGGCAGGGATGGACCCAGGATTATCCACCATACTTTAAATAACAGCCTGCATTCAGCAGGGAGAATGGATATTGTGTTCAGTCCTCATCCGAAGGGGACAATTTATGTAAGTAAAAGATGCTTTCAAGGTGTAATAGATCAATAACCTATTGTCAGCCAATGAGCTATACACAATGAATGCTGTGTGGAGAAATCCATCTGCAAAAATCTCCTACATCCTGTGTTTATAAATATTTACGTATATAACATTCCATCTTCATTTCACTGCATATTACAGAGTGGTCTTTCCTCCAGCATCTGCCTTCTGCCTGAAAATTTCCAGTATAGTGAGAAATATGTAAGATGAAGAAATAGACCTCTAATGCAGACCCCCCCCCCAAAAAAGAGTGCAACTTAAATCATATGCCTTAAATCTAGTTAGTAGAGTAGCTACCCACAGAGCAGTAGTTAGTTGTCATGTGGGGAGAGATGGGAATGGCTTGTTGAAGTGTGTGCTCACCTGCTGTGGCACAACATAGAGTAGTGTGGGGCACAAATGCATCAGGGCCCTGGAGTGATGGTCCTCTCGAGAAGCACAGCCCTATCTCTCCTTGCCAGTGCTCCAGACCACTTTCAGCCTGAACAGTGCTGTAAAGCCATGGTGATTACTGTGCAGATGCAGAAGGGGCATGGTTTGGCCCATATCTGAGCCCATGTTGTACTATTTCCAAAGTGCATTGGGACCCTATGAGACAGCATATGGCTATAATTATACAAGTTAAATTTCCATACGATATCATGTTTACTATGAATAGGACTTGGGAGAATAAGACAATTGTTGGCTGCTGCAATTTATCCTTACTATACTTAATAATTAATCCTTGAAAAAAAGCAATTTTTTTTTTGTCATCTATGAAAGTGGCTCTGGCACTCTTTGCAAATATTTAGGGAAACAGGGTCTGGGAATGGGAATGTATGCTGTTTCATATTGATAGTTCATTTGATTAAATCTCTTAATGGAAGCGCATGAATTTTTTCTTTATAGTACTATGTTCTCGGGGACATGGGAACATTGTTCTTTTGAAGGGTTGCTTTTTAAGGCCTGGATTATTTCCTTGCTGTTATAGCAGCATGTTCTCTGGCAGTGAGCCTAAGATACGTCACTGGTGCTGTATGCCTTGTGTTGGTTGCTCTTGCAATTACTCTTCTGGAGAGGTTGAAGTGCAACACTTCTCAGCAGGAGATCCTGGACTGGCAAGATGCCTTAGCTTGGTGAAGCTGGGACCACAAGCAGTGCTTCCTCCTTCCCTCCTCCTCCCTGACTTGGCTAAAACCAGCCTTTCAACCCTCGAGGAGAGGTTTGGGTTAGCAGCACTCTCCTTCCCCTCTCCTGCTGGCCGACATTGTGCTGTTGCGGCCACGTGGCTCCACTTCATGGCTTGGAGTGTCAGAAGTGACATATCTGGGTGACCTTCCTGAACTCATGTTACTAGTGGACAACAAACTGATGTTCACCAACTAGATCTTGGATTTTGGACTAAACTTGAATGGTTTATCCCAAGTTTTAATCAAGCTCTGATTTTTTCCTATGAACTTTCACTTCTAGATTTCACCCCACATAATTAATATAATGTCATTGCTTTAAAGCATGTCATTTGCTCAGTAACAGCCCCAATTACTCAGGGGTACTGACTTTGGCCTTTTAAAATGCATTAGCTACAGGAATTGTCATGACCCCAATTACTACAAATATGTTCATGGATCAAAGACCCTGCAGCCAGACTTCTCCTCCCTACTAATCATTAACCAGGAAAAACATTGTGGAGCTGGCACTGATTTTTCTTGAGTTACTTTAAAAGGGTGACTGTAAGACATGTAACTTGCTCCTTTCATCCTTACAGGACTTCCAGCATACTAGTGAGTTAAGCTGAATGGGACTCCTAGAAGGGATCAACCTAGCAGAGATGGAGCTTGAAAATACTTTGGTAGGAAACATCTGTCCCATTTTCCCCATCATTATGGGTCATTTCATTGTCACAAAGTAACGAAGAAGAATTTTTTCATATCTAATTTGCCAGAAGCTTGAGAGACCTGACACTGCAGCTAAGTGTGGCTGAGGGAAGAACCACAAATCAGTTCTTGTTTTGGCTATGGCCCTTGCAACAGCTTTCTAGATACCTTTCAATATTGAGGGGGGAGGGAGAGAAAGGCATGTTTAAGATGGGTGAAATGAAGAACATCTCCCTGGAGGCATTCTGTGCCTCTGACTGTCTACTGAGGACACAAGCTTAAAGAGAGCTTGAACTCCTGCGACCTTTTACATGAGCTGTCCCTGAGAGTTCAAGGTACATGGAGGTTACTTTAGGGTGCAAGTACCTGGAGTGCTGCCTTAATATATGTACAGATCATTGTACACGACAATCAAGGTAACAGATCCTTAACTGTGTTTTTTTTAAGACAAATAACCCCCAGACTACTAAGTATTTCTGCAAATAAAGGGGCTTTCTTATGTGATCATCTATGTTTTTTCACAGGTGCAGATAGCATTGCTGCATTTGTAGTCAGATCCTATTTTGCATCACCAGGAAATACGTTCCTTTACCCATGCACCAAATTAAAAAACCATACACACATCTACAAAGTCATTTATGTAAGCATTACAAAATCGTGATTGTCAGGAAGCCTTGCATTAAAACCTTCATTCCTGATTAGAAGATGGCATGCTGAGTGCTTCAACCCACTTTGCACTTCAAATCAAGCTATTATTAGGATATCTGTCCATTCAGTCTTTCACTTAATGAGAACTGTTCTTTAGAGATGCAATGATAGTGCTTCCAATACGAACTTTGAGCCAAAAGTGTGATTTTATTAGGCATCTCCTAGCAAAATAAAAAAGTGAATTCTGCTTTTGCAAAGCTTGAATAACACTGAGAACATTGATGTGAGTCTGGATATTGCCATTTTCCCTTCAGCATAACTTTGTAACTCCCACATGGAACTTGACCGGTCTTCTGTCCCTGTTGGATTAATGTAATGCTGCAATGCACATGGAATGGATGCTCATTAAGATCAGAGGATCTAGCCTTTGGAATACCCAACAGAGCATGTCACAGAATCATAGAATAGTTTGAGTTTGAAGGGACCTTTAAAGGTCATCTAGTCCAACCCCCTGCAAACAGCAGGAACATCTTCAGCTAGATCATGCTGTTCAGAGCCCTGTCCAACCTGACCCTGAATGTTTCCAGGGATGGTGCATCTACCACATCTCTGGGTAACCTGTGCTAGTGTTTTCCAACCCTTATCATAAAGTTTTTCTTACTTTTTGTGGTTTATGAGGAAGGGACAGGAAATATAGGGTTAAAGGGCTGAAAAACCTGTGGGATTTTCTCATCTTCTTTCTTAGGTTTGGGAAACAAACTGTGTGCTAAGGAGCTTAGCCAAAATGATCAGGGAAGCTGGGTTTCCAAAGGGCAAAGCAGACAGCAGTGAATGAAGACAGGACTGCTCCTGAGAGATGGGTTGGCAAAAGCAGCCAAGACCCGGTGGAGACAACTTATATGTAGCCACATGGGATCCATCAACCAGCTTGCACTGAACTTTCTCTGCAGTAGTCCTGGGAATGACCAGGCCTTGGTTTGGTGCAGTGGTCATTGATTTCAAGAGCTCTTCAGTGATCTTTAAAATCCTGCACTAATGTACTGGGGATCACCCAGTATGAAAAAATTTTTCCTAGTGTTCTCAGTACATTTTATCATCATTACTACAGCAAAGTCTGCTCTCATCATCACAAAATAAGAGCCCTGCAGCCATCTATGATGCTACTTTTCTCTGCAAAGAGTATCTGCTCTGTTTGGTAGTGATAACAGTCACTACCCATGCATCATGCTTGGTGAAACATTTTGTCTTGTTTCCTCTACCTCAGCTTCTGGGGAATTACTGCTTATGTGATAGCTAACAAAATCATAAGGATTATAGAAACAAGAAAGTGTTAAAGGAATAGTACTTTTGTTTACTGAATTTCTTAGTTTGAAAAATGTAGGGTCCAAAAATGCGTGAACTAAATCTACAGCTTACCATGACTAAAGTTTTATAAATACTAAGATGGAGGCAGATGGATTGAAAAATTTTCGGAGTTAAACCTATGACTGTTAAGCAAATTCTCTTACATGATCTCATATATTTCTTGATATAGTTAAGGGGAAAACATGATCTCTTCACTGCAGATAAAAAAAGATAATGCTGTATGAATAAATAAGAAATCATTACATAATATTTACTTTAAATATCTACATTCATGCAGATTATGCTCATTAAATAAAATCAGAGAATTTATTTTACTGCAACTTGTTCTTCAGCCATGACTTGTTCAATTTTAAGTCACTTGTATGTGAAGAGTGATTTATTCTAAGCTTTTTTCAACACCATTTGTTTTACATTTGAAATGTCAGTGGTGATCAAGGTGTCTTCTGTGAAATGTCAGCAAAACAAAATCCAGGGAGCTGTTGGGAAGAAAAGACCTCTGATCCTAAAATGAGACCGGACCATGCAGATTAATGTTGGAATTGTTTGTTTTGCTCTAGCACCTGATATGGATGGGGACACCTGTGCTAGAGTGGAGGTCACTTCGTTACTGATAAAAGCTACTATTCATTAGCACAGCCCCTTCCTTGTAATGTGACTTCAAGCACATGGTGCTGCAAGAAGAGCTAGTGTGGAGGACACTGACCTCTGGCTTCCTCCCCGCTCTGGGTAAATCTGTGTTTGCATATTACAGACCTCAGAGGCCCAGCGATGCAAACCCTCAATGTGCAAAATTTCATTAACTTGCAAGGCAGTAAGACAGAGTCCCCCAGGCCAAACTGCAAATCTGCAAATCATGGTGTAATGTAGAGATGAATAATAAAATAGTGGAAGAGTAGAAGAGGGGGAACAGTACTGACGGTTCCCATGACTCCTTGCTGAGGCTGCTCCAAGAGCCCACTGAAATACCCAGGAACACAGCCTTGATCTTGGGTGAGTGGGAACACTCTGGAGCCAGCTTCTTCAGACCTCCCTCAGGAGATGTGCTAACATTGCCACAACCACAGATTGAAGGAACAAAGCTGCCACAAGGAAGAAAAAATATCCCCTCTTAAAAGTATTCGGGGCTGCAACAGAGTAACTGCTACTGGCCTAGCATGTATACTTCTGCTCTGCTGCTTCAGAAAGGCAGGATTGTAAGAGCAGTATGCATATCACTTTTATAGTACTTTGAATATATTGCCAGACAATGTGGTTTTCTTAGTGGTTATGTTGCTGATTACTTCCATTTTAATAATAATGGCTTATTCTGTTAAGGGAATTCTCCGTGCTTTAAGAAAGAAACTTTAATGCAAATAGTCAGTGGTTTGCAAGCTTTCTCAGCCTCGCCCTATCAAAGTCCTATAAGGATTTGATTTTCCATGTACTGAAATCTGAGGGAAAGGTTCATATATGCTCTGAAAAAACATCACTCTGGGACTTAGACTACTTCACACACTGCCAGCTTGTGCAGCATTTTCCTCTCTGTGTGATAAATGATAACAGACTAAGCCACTAAGAGATAACATGGCTTGCCAAAAGTGTGTAGGCATAACCAAATTAAGACACTGTGCACCCTGAAGTTTTCTGGCTACCTTGGCAATGCTAATGAACTTTTAATGCTTGAAAGGTATAGAAAGTTTAAGCTTTTCTTTTTTAAACAAACTTTGAGCAACCTTTACTCAAATTAAACACGGTCCCCTACCTCTTCTTGCTTTCGCAATAGATTTTTTTCCTGGGCTGAACTCAATAATGAATTATTTCCTCTGATTCATGGGTAGAGAATCCTTCCTGAAGCCGTTTCAGTTTGACACTGAAAATGAACCCACAGTGTGGAAATCCAGGCTGAGTCAGCCTTCACACCAGTTTCTGTGAAAGAATCACCCTAATTTCCAATTATCCAAAGCAGTGGCTGCTAAAGTATTGATGCTTCTAGTTACAGACATCAGAAATTAGTTAGTGAGGCAAATTGCCTTGCTGTGCTTCCATTTTCAAATGTAATTCCACTGAAGAGACTCTCAGTTTTCTCATTAAGACCTTTTTCAAAGGGCAAATCAACACCGGGAACTTTCTTGGACATGGAGTCCTGTTGCATAGTGAAGTTTTATGGGGTAGGAATTAAAGAACTGATTCTACCTGAGGCCACTACTTCACCTCTCTCTGAACAGGTTGTCTGCAGGGATCTTGGCTTAACAGGACCAGCAGATGGACCTTGTCAGAAACGTTTTTTTTGGTTCAAGTAATGAGGACATGATGAGCATAGAGAAGTGCTGTGATTATAGGCATGCTTCGTAGCTGAAGTCCGGAGCTCCTGCCCTAAAGTCAGTGCAGATGGACTGATTGCAGTGCTTCTAGAACATTACAGGTGGGAAATCATTGAATGATCTGTAGGTAGGGCCCCATAAATTAATTTGTTTAGCCTTATTCTTGTGCTTTTAACTTCCTGAATTAGGCACTGAATTGTCTGTAGAATGTGTTAGTTAAACATGAGAGTCATAGATCAACACCCTTATTGGGTGCTTATTATGTGCTGGTAGAAACACTGAGCAGATAAGTATGAACTTAATGTTATCTGCTAGCAGCTCAGATGTCTTTGTGTGGCTGAGAAGGAGCCACTCAGCATGGGTAGCTCCTTGAAGGAAATTGTCTGAATCTCTTCTTGTGCGTGAAATGAAGTGAATAGGGGTGAGCTCTTCTCATCCTGCATCCAGGACCAGCTTCAACATCTCACCGTGCTTGCTCTAATTAAAGCCAGGGTTTCAGCCCATCTCTTGATGAGAGCAGTAAGAAATGGGAAAGCTTTGGTGAGGTGCCCAAAATCGAGTCCTACTCTCAGATAGTCCCCTAGGCTGATCAGGAATGCGATTGTTCTGTTAATCTGTTCAGCAGCTCACACGCCTTGCATCAGCATTTAGAGAAGCTGCAGAGCTTCATTTGTGAAGACTTTTGAACAAGCGGGAGTGAGAAATCTCTGTATTAGGCAACATCTCAGAGGTGTCTTGGAAGACCTGGGTACTTATACTTCTCTGTACATCTGGCCTTAGGTCTCACAGTTTGTTCAGCAACTGTTCTCAAATGTAATAACTTCACCAATGTAATGAGACAAGGTCCCTGTTGTTGTGTAAAGTACTGCATGAACATAAATAAGCATAAAGTGCACCTGGACTTCCTCATCGCACTTACCCAGACAAACAACATCCTCACACTTGCAAACCATTCAGAGCTGGCAGATGGCTGCCCTGCTCACAGTTACCAAGCCTGTTACCAGCATGTGGAAGGTCTGTGTATGTGATTGGAATGCTGTTCTTCCAGAGATGGCTCACAAAGCAGAGGAGACCTAAAATCACATCACCATCTGTAGAGAAATAAATGCTAGTCTTCTAGGATCCCCCTAGTGGCAGCTCTATGGTTTTATTCATCCCATCCTAAACCAGACCACTAGCACTTCCTCTCAGAAGACTTCATGTATAAGTTTAGCACAGTTTGAATGGGAAGCACTAAAAATAATAATAGTAATGCTGACAAGAGGAGTTTGCATCAATCTGAAGCCATTTAATAATTGAACAACTGTTTCTCAGACACTTTCCTTGATTTATTTTTCTATTTTCTATTTAATATTGGACATTCTCTTTTAATGTCTTCATTAGTCTATCTATAGATACAGATTGGTCATTACATATTGAAGTAATATCAAGTAATCTTTATTATATCAACTTTCACCTTTAAAGGAGCCATTTCTCTATTTTGAATAAATTCTTTGTGTGTTAAAGTTTTTCTTAGAACTTTTATGTGATACATGGTTTAAAAAATGACAGTTTCTTTAATAGTGCTTTTGAAACTTGTCAAGTGTTGAAACATTTCCACTTCGTTTTGTACTTTATGCTTAAGAGAAAATAAATTTTGCACGTAATCCTAGCACATCTTAACTTAAAAAAAATCTTGTGTTAAAAAGAATCAATGATATCACAATCTTCATGAGACTTAGATAAAATCCCTGTATTTGGCAGATGAGGCAATGGCTTTCTTGAAAAAAGTGGAACGTGGAATCATAGACTTTACAAAACCCCACAATTCGTCACTGAGTAAACTTGAAATCTATCACTGATTATCTCCAGGTATCTTCATTAGCCAGTCTAGTTGTACATGTGCATAACTATCATTGTATACACAACCACTGCTTCCTTCTGAGTGTATGACTTAGGATATTCCCTACAGTGAAATGATCAAGAGGGAGGAAAATTGGGCCTGTGCAAAAGATGAAGGATGTGAGGTGGGAGACTCATGTCTGTGTGTCATGGATGCAGTGGGGCATTTCACTTGTAACAGAGAAGTAGCAATATATTTATGATGTTCTACGGTAAATGCAACAGTGGTTTAACAAGATTTGATGGCAAGGTACACTTGACTGTTTACTGCATGGAGGACAGGGTCAGACAAAACTGTCGGGAGCACCATCAGGTAGAGTCATGAGGTTCAGAAAGGATAGCCTTGCTTTCTAAAATTCTTGACTGAAAGGAGTTTAGGTCTGGCTGGATCCAGACTCATTCCCAGACTTGGTCAATGGTTTATGTTTAAAGGATTATATGAGCAGAATCAATCTTTTATATCACTTAGCTAAAATTTCAAAGCTTAGCATGCTGTTGATCACTTTCTGAGAATCTGTTATGGCAAGAAATCTCCCAACCTCGACAAGTAACCTGCTCAAGGAGACATCTTGGGATGCAGCGTCCTGTGCAGGAGAGCTCAACAGGCCCTGGGCTGTCTCCTGTTTATGAAGTAAGATGATTGACTTATAGTCCTATGTGATTCCAGCCATATTTTGGGTGCATGCTGAACCATCCCTTAGATGTTGAGCAAGACTTATGGCCATTAACTGCTGTGCTGTTACCTGTAAGGCAGATGCAGCCGTCACCATCACCACTCCGGGCTATCGCTCAAGCAGGAAAAATTTGTGTGCATGTGTATGGGGTCACACTGTCACACTATGAAAGAACTGCCTGTAATATGTGTATCTTATATTTAATATTTCAGACATCAAATATAAGATAGTGTGCAGGTCTTGGTATGATAAAGTAGCTATGCCATGCATCTGAGAAAATCCCTCCAAAGATGTTGCCTTCCTTCCAGTTTTCTGAGCCTCCCTGAGACTTTAATGAAGAGCTTTCCCAATTATGGTGTCAGAATAAAGCTCAGATTTGTGTGTCTCTGTGGTATATATTCCCACAGAAAGCTGAAACACAAACTCTGGGGATGAGATGCCGCAGAGACACTCACTGTATGCATGTCTAGTTTCTTAAGCTCTTTCACCAAGGACTTGCAAGGTGTTACTGTCACATACAAAATAGCAGGTAAAAAAAATTTTAGTTTGCTACAGCTGGTTTGGTTTTAGGTTCTACCTCCATGTAACTAAAGAAAATCTATTAATATGTATTTTTAAAAATTTTTATTTTAATCTTAAGAAAAATAAATAAAAATAATACGTTTAAACATACAAGAAGAATTCCATGAAGTAACTATTCAATTCGGGGAGATTTTTTCATGCATCTAGTAAGAGAAGTAATGTCTTTCAAGGCATCTTAAAAGCAAAGGTCTTTTAAAGCTTTTAAGAACTAGAATAAAAAACAACTGATAAAATACTCTAAGCAACTATATTCTAGTATTTAAAGTTAAATCCTTTCAGCAAATAACCCAAAGTCCTACAATAATGACAATCAGAATTTAAAACTACTGCTATCCATTGAAGTCAAAGGATAATATTGGGAGATATCAGTCTAAATTATTAATTTTTTAATTTTATTTTGGTCATCTGAGTTTATGTGTTGTAATACACTGTCAAAGGTAACTAAATAAGTTCACTTACATTGCTACTGCCAGGCCTTGCCTCCAACTGAGCAAACTGTCCAGAAAGGATTCAGGTCTAGTGAAATTCAGTGGATCTTCTGGTATGTGATAAAAAAAGGGACTATATAAGATTGAAATAATAGAACATTTTACTTGAATCCAGCTATAGCCCCATCAAAATCACCATTCCTTCTTGATTTGTATCAGAAGGCCAACTGCTGCTAGATTTCTAGTTCCCTCTGGGAATTTGCTCTATGGAGACTCTTGATTTTTATTGCTTCGGTTGGCTTCTTCCTCAGGAAAAGTTCTCTGTTCAAGTCACTGCTCTGACTGCTGCAGAAAAATGGAAGCGAAGCAAAGCAATGTTATTTTACTTTCATGTTTCTCTTCTGGCCAGCATCCAAAGCTCTGCATTGTTCAAGACATTTCCTGCAAGTTTAGTACAAGTCTTGGGTCAGACCATTAACTAGTTAAAGTCTAATTCTGACTCAAATCAAGTCCTTTTTGGGTCCATCCATCAGGTGGATATGATTTAGTAGCTAATGGGGGCTGCAGGCAGAGTAAGATTTGAGAAAAAGCATCTTCAAACAGCATGTCTCCTTTCTTCATCTCTGAGCACTTGATTTTGGCTATGATGTTATGATAAAGTACAGGATTGGAGCAATAAACACTCTTTGGCATTCAAAATCAGGTGACACAACATCTCTGGTCAGGAAATTCCATCTTAAAGGTTTCCTCTTGGAGAGAAGAATGCAAGCTGAGAGACTACAATAGTCATAGAAACACTGAGAGGATGAGCAAGCCCTTTGTAACCTTCAGAGGATTGGCTTTTTACACATCGTTGCAACATGTCAAAGTATTATGCTAGTTATTTTGAGAGGTGAAGGAATGATGGGACAAATGGAGCAGAACTCAGTGCCTACATTATCAGCTTGTAAACAGAAGAGCAAGAGTTTTTCTTGTCACCCTACATCCCATCCCGGCACAGATTCATGGAGCAGGAGGGTGAACAATGACTGCCTGGAGGAGTTCAAAGACTTCTGGGCCAATTGGCTTTGCAGTGGTCTGCAGACAGTGCATAGCAACCCCTCTAGGCACTGTGGGAACATAGGAAAAGAGAGCTCACAGGGCCAGAATAGCAGCTTCAGTTCCTTTCACTCTATTTGCTCCTGGAGGAAAAGAAAGTCCAAGTTAGCAAGAAAAAAGTAGTGATGAAAAAGTCATCCATTTATACAAAAACACTGTTGCTCAAGCTCCTGTCATTCTCTTAATCTTCACTTTTGGAGAAGAGTACTGGCTAGATTCTCTTTAAAAACAGAGTCAAAGACCTTCAGGGTCAAAAGCATTTGCAATTGCACATTTCCAATCTTTTTTTCTGCCGTTCTTGTTAGTTTAGGAGAAGATAAAAAGATTTTTGTTTGAATGTATTTAACAAAGAAATCTAAGTAACCTCAGGTTGGAATTTGAAAGTCTGGATTGAATTGTAATAAATTTTTAAAGATCCATTCATAATGCCTTAAAGCGTTTGTGTATGAGGAATGTTTTTAGTTTTTTCCACAGTCCTTCCAAGAACATAAGCATCACATCCTTTTTCTTTAGACTGGTGGCTATTTTCTCCCTGATATATCTTCTCATTTAGAATTCTAAATCTAATGATTTTTTTTTCTCATGCTGACAAATAGAATAAAAGGCTCTACACTGTTTCCTTTAACATTTTAAAATCTCAAGCGAACCTGAAAACTGCAAGAAGTCACTTTAAAAGAGTTATATTAAATAAATGTTACAGAAGGATTAAGTCCTTCTCCTGAAAGTAGAACAAAATAAAATGAAGAAAAGCTCTTCAAATAACCATCGAACTTCCCCAGGAGCAGATGAAACACTGACTGTTATCTCCAGGGCTGTTTATATTAGTCAAAGTGTTGAGCCCTAAGAACCTGAACATCTTAGGGTTTAGAGATCAAACACGGGGCTTTAATTTTACCTTGTGCCTGACCAATGGCCTTGTAAGTTGCCCAGCATGTTAACAGCTGCCTATTCAAGCAAGATGCATAGCAGGGAAAAAACCTCTTATGCCACTGGCTCCGTTCCCTCTGTTCCTATGTAGCTGTGTGCTGTGCTTACATCTGCTCCTCACAGCCAGTCAAAATGTTTCCCCAACCAGTCTAACAAATATATGTTCCTCGCTACACAAATCTCAACCCACTAAAAATGGGAAAGACTTCCTTGTGATGCTCATCCTTCACATCTGCAAGTATCCCTTTTCAATATTTCCTTGGTTTTGTTTTTGTCATTAAAACAGTTGCTAACAGAAACATTAGAGTGAAGGTTTATAACAGCTTGCTTTATACCATCTTGTTGGTTTGGGATTTTTCCACAGAGATACAACTTTCCCAAATTTCCCATTATTAATAGAAAATTTCCCAGGCTTGGTTATATTTAAAAGTGAAATTATTTGGAAAGTTTGAGTAAAGTCTCATAAGTAGCTTTTAAATGAGGCGAGAATGAGGAGCATAGGAAACTTGGTAAGGTCACAGGACATGATCCTGCTCTCACAGAGAGCAGCAACTATGTTCCCGAAGTCCTCCCAGAGGATCTAGAACCAGGGACAGGGGCTGTTGCTCTGCATTCTTTGTATAGACAGAGTTGCCAATGACTCTTGGTGTAACAGTACTGTAAAGTACAAATCCCAAACTCAACAAGGCAACACGAGCCTGTACAGATCAGTAGGTTCTGTGTGAACCACTTAACTAGGCACATGATACAATAATCCAAAGATTTTTAGTTGGTTCTCACTCAGCAATGCACTACCCAGAAAACTTGCCTGTTTATCATGGACAGAAGAAAGCAGAACATCCACCAAGCCCTTTTTTTATGTCTTTTCATAAATTTGCTTTTTCCAGAAACACTTCCATTTAGAAAGGATAAAAAAAAAGAAACCAACCAACCAACCAACCAACAACAACAATCAAAGAAGCAAAACACTAAAAAATCCCACAAACCCCACAAACGAATAAAAAAATCCTTTGGTCCCTGTGAAGAGATCTTTCAGTCTTTATGCTGGAACTAAACTCTGACAGTAGTCAAGGAAATAAGCTTGTTTTTGTCTATATTCATGCTATGACAAAAGTCTGTGCAAAATTGGCTTCATGTTCTATGCAAGAACCCCCAGGTGTCAGTCCTGTGTAAGTGGCCAAGAGTGAAAAGATTTCACCAGTTTAACAGTCACTTTTGCTAAGGTACCTGTAACCTTCTCTATTTTTCTGTACTGTTCCCTTCCTCCAGAAGAGAGCACTCCTTCCACCATGCTGTGTGCTCTATTTCACAACAGGCTCAACCAGAAGAACCTGGGAAGATCGTTATTGGACCAAGACTGCAAAGGTATCTGTGTATATATGTGCAAAGTATATAAATAAGTATCCAAGATACAGTTCAAGTAAGCAAGCATGCCTGATAAGGATTTTGAATAGCTAACTCTTTTCAGATCTCTGAAAATCCTTATTTACAGAAAGGAGTAGTTTGTTGCATCCAAAACTGACTATCAGTATCAAGACAACCAAATTATCCCAGAATCCAGAAGAATGGCAGGAGGGTAGAGCAAGGACAACATCAGACTCCTGTTTTAAGTGGAATTGCTCTAAATTCCCCAAAAGTAACTAATTCATGAGCGAATGGTTGACCTGATAGGGACAATGCAGGTAGAACGCGAAAGCCTTGCATGAAAATCTCTGCCTTTTTATGCATTCTGATGGAAGGATCCTGCAATCTGCCATTCAACTAGAAATGTACCACCACTGAAGGATGGTAATTGCTACAACAACCTTCAGCTTCCTCATTGCTTGGATCAGGATGCTGCAAAAGAAAACCCTTCAGTCTTATCACAGTGACTTCAGCATATGAAACAGGATGGATGCAGGATGTCTTAGCCTCTAAAATATATGTATGTTATATAATGTTATCTGTTGCATCTGCTTCTTTTAGTATAACCATTCAAACATCATGAGGAAACCCTTCTTGCTTACAAAACATACACAGTTTGTTTTGTAAGCAAGGACTATGTGTATCATACCCTTCTGAGCAAACATTTTGAGTAACTGTGATATCAAGACATGCTGGCAGGTCTCCAAGAAGGATTCGGGATGGAAGTTAAACAGCCCGAGCTGTTATGGTTCAGTAAGCAACATCTCTTTTGTCTGGTAAATCCTACAGTTTCTTAATAATTTCTGGACATAGAACAGTAATGTATCACAGCTGAGTGCCTTTGGCTTGCTGTAAGAGCCATCAACGCTGAGGATTGTGTCTATGCACTTCAGCTGGGAATTCGTGTGCCCTGTCAGAGGGAGCTGAAATAAATACATGTCTAGCAAGATACCATAACTTATATACTACATGATGATCATTGAAACACAAGATCTTCCTGGGTCTTCCTGAGTTCTTGCTCCCAATAAAAGGCAAGTTCAAGAAGAGAAATTACAATATTTTTCTTGAGTCTTGTGAGAAATTAAGTGATAACCCTTGGGAATGATAAAAAGAAAGGTTAAGGAGGAAACTTCCTATGCCATTGTGATTCAGGACATTGGTTTGGTAGAGGAATCTGTGTAGGCTTAGCAGAAGCCAGTGGATAACAGCTTCCAGGAGACATATCTGCACTGCCACTCTTCCTTGGAGCATAAGTGTTTCACCAGTTCATGTCAATTAGTGATTGTAAACACTTGTCAATCATTTATTAGCAAATTATTCCCCTTGAAAGTCAGGATTTTTTTCTCGGATAGATCACCTCAGTTCCTTTGGCTGAAACTGAGCATGACAATATAACCTGTATTCCTTCATTTTTCATTGTGGGTAATAGTTTTCCCTGCTTTCAGTTCTGAAGCTTCACTTGTAGTAGATGAATGCACTTAAACTTCTGCATTTGGTTGGCAGGTGAAAGGATCCTGGTGCACAGACCGTATTTCAGCTTGCAAAGAAATTATCAGTCCTTCAAAATAAAAGGCACTAATGAACTAAAACTAACCAGTATTCCTTCAGAATAATACGGCATATTCAGGCTTGCTTTTGTTTTGCAGCTTCTTCCTTTAAGTGACTTAAAAAGCAACTTCTGAGGTTGCTTTCTTGAAGGGAGTAAATTTCTGAAGGACTTAATGAGGTTCTTAATCCATCTACTAGTGCCCTCTACCACCCCAACTTCTTGAGAATAACATGGCTCAGATTAGTGTCATCTTTCACTGCCTTCCTTGGGAGCTAGGATGGGTCATCGCTCCTCTAAAGAAGAATGGATGATGAAATATTTATTCAGATAAACTATGTAAGCTGAAGACCAGCATGCAGAGAAGAGGACCTAGAAAGCATGGTATGTTTGCATTCATATGTATGTGTACAGATTACAAAAAGCATGAACAAATGCTTCCTTGGGTTACAGGGCTGCATTCAGCCAGTCTCCAAGGGTTAGAGTGGCCTTCCCTCGTCCATTGAGAGCTGATGATCCAAGTTGTGCTGGGATTTCCAGTGTTCAGATGTCTTGGCCACAAGGGTGACAGCTCCTCTCTACCGTCGTGTGACTGCCCTTAACCCAGTGGAGGTTATGCAGTGGATTCATCATGGTGACACTGCAAAGGGCAGTTTGTGCTCCAGCAGCATGTTAAGCACAATTACTACACTGATGGACTCATCTCGCTCTGTTGGATATGCTCAAAGCACACGCATTCCTCACAAATTTTTGCTGTCATCAGCAGTCATTGAGGGCATCCTAATGAGCCAGATACTATTCCCATTTGACAAAACCTTACATATCTTCTGGAGATAAATCTTTTTTATTTCAGTTTTCATAATGGGACATGAGAATGGGTAGGAAAGATGAAATTTCTGATGCTGGCTATTCTCCATCATCATGCTAAAAATGTCTCTAAACAAACCGGCCTTTTCCTTAACTCTCTCACTGACATTTGAGAGGCTAAAAATGACAAATTTAGTTTCTCAGTAATCACTATACCTATGGGAGTTGGCAACATTTCCCATGAAAGGAATTTAAATGAAAAAAGAATAATTTCCATCTCCAAGAGTGTGATATTAAGGAGATAGATGCCCTCTGTAGATAAGTCTTTGGAGTTGCACTGTGTTGGTCGTTGCTAGTGTGCAATTAAATATCTGGGAGGGGGAAATTCATGCCACTGTTTTCCTCTGCTACCCTGTACACCTTCTGCATCTTCCACCTTTGTATTATTCAGGGATCAGAAGCTGAACACCTTCCTGTCAGTGGCATTGTGCATGCAAGAGCTTTTATTCTTTCTGTTTTCTACTCTGTCCTCTTATGTATCCTGAGAACCAGAAAAGGACCTTTGAATACTTCTAATTCCACTAACTCAATTTCTTCTCTCAGTTCCATTTTAGATTTCTGTTTTAACTTGCATTCAGGGAGACCAACCACATCATGCTTTTGGGAAATGAACCTTGAGATTTTGAGAGCTGTCTCTGCTTGAGAAAGCACTATGGCAGTGTTTGCAAACCTGTGTTTCTTCAGACTTCAAAAAATAAAGACATGTCAGAACTCACCTCTAAAACAAGCTCTAAATTCACCTTCTAAAATAAGGTCTGACCTGAGGTTTCTACGTGGGCAATAAGGGATCTCTGTCAATACAGTACTTCAAATGAGCAATCATTTGGAGGGGCAAGTGCCTCAGGGCAAATGTCTTTTCTTTGCTATCATTTTCCTCCACAGTGGCACCTTTCATTTCCCTAGCAAGGCTTTCAGTTTGCACATGGAAAGCTGTAAGAATTCATGTCAGACATGATAACATGACTCTACAGATAGGTCCATCACACTTAGGCCACAGAGATTTCTAGGAGCTAAGAGCCTGAAGAACTGTGGGTCTGGATCTGGTTTCAGCTATTTTTAACTTCAGCCTCTACATTCTCACTTTCTTTTGTTAATTCAAGTGAGCAGTGAGAAATGTTTAATGCCTTATTTCAGACCCAGTGAACCAGGGTCATGTCAGCCTCTTGTAATGATTTACCACTGAATGGTGACTGTGCTGTTGTTCTGTAAGCCAAGTAATATTTTTTTCACCAGCAGTCAGAAATGCAGCTCTGAAATCTGCAAGAACTGCATGTGATAGAGAGACAGGCTGGATTTAAGGCTCCAATTTTTCTTGTGAGCAGGATACCTCAAAAAATTCAATTAAAGTGTCTCAATCAATCAAAGTGCTTCAATGTATGCTGCGTGAAAGCAGATTCAGATTTGCTCCAAAACCCACTGATTTCACTGACTGTGAGATACAGAAAACCCCACTGTTTGTATCCCAGCCCATGGCATGCCAGCAGCTGATGGCATGTGCTTTCTGATGGTAGCTTTGCTGCAGACTGGAGTCCCTGCTGCTCTCCCTTCCTTCAGAAAGGGACTCCCACTGGGCTGGCAAAATTTGTTAGCTCACCAGAATCACAGAGCTGATTCTTGGCTGCACAAGGCCTGCTGCTGGGAGGCCGCCTTCTGCTAGTGGAGTGCCACAGGATATGTTGCTAACTTTCCATATTAATGGCATAGCATGAGGCTAAGCAGCAGGGGCTGCTGTCTGAGAACCTCTCAAGACGCCAGAACTTTTACTTGTTTCTTCTTCTGCTGTTTTTCTTATAAGATCATCAAGAATTTTTTCACTGGTTCTTGAGAGCTTTAGCTTTGCCTTCTTTTATGAGGAGGAGCTGATACCTCCTGCTGCCTTCTCTGACCTATATTGTGGTCACATCACAGGAGGACAATCCCTTTCCCTCACTATTTGTGCTGGTAAACAGTGAAATCTTTTTGCCCCCCCCTTTTTTTTTTATTTCATGTGTGTGTGAATGTCAATGTCTCCACTGATTATTGGAGATTTATACCTCTACAAAGGAATTGACCCTTTTGAATGACCTCTTCAGTGCGATTTTTGGCTGGTTAAGCATTACCTATAGTAGTAGCAGCAGGTAGTAATAGCTGCTTTCATGAGAAACATGCATTTCTATCGATAATGCTCTGTATGTAGGCTTTGCCGCTTAATTGATTTCAACTCTGGGGTCACTGAACTGTTATGTTCAGCCAAGAAAGAGAAGCTAGCCATACTTTAATCAGAATAAAAACTCTGTTGGCTGCTCCCTTGCATGAAGCCAAGAAGGAAATCAGTGCAAAACAAGGAGAATTATGGAAATTAAAAGCTGCTCCTTCTTCCTGAGACATGGTATCCCCTTGCACAGTTGTTGTGTTTAACACGAGTGTGACGTGTAGGCACCTGCAGCAGTAGAAGGATTGAAAGTCTGATGCATTCTAGACACTGCAGGTTTCATCACTTCAGCAAAGCAAGACTGAACTGCCTTCCAAGCTTCTGTCTTCAGAAAGGGGTAAGATGCTGATCTCTCTACTTTTTGCAGTCACTGAATTCAAACCCAGCATCCATGAACTGCTCAAGCACTTGCCATTCAGGAGGAGGAACGATTCACATGGATGTGATTTGGGATCAACAGCAGTTTGGAGTGGAGATTGTAGTTGAGGAGAGAGTGAAGATATGGGGGATTTCATTAAAACAAAAGACAATGTCCATTTATGAGTAGCGGGTTGGACTTGGTGGTGAAGACCTTGCCTACACACAGCTAGTGTCAAGCAGAATTCTCCATTTGATTCTGCTGTATTCATCTAATGATGAAGTGAAAAAGAGGTGCAGGAATCAGAAGGTAGGGTTCCTAGGTAGCACACCCAATTTGTTCTTACAGGATAGCTTCCATAGCAAGTACGAGACCTTCAAAACAGGCCAGAGAAGAAGTCTCTCAGATCCAAGAAATTTAAATTCAGTGAATGTGATCTGGCTTGCAGTTACTTCCCTAGGAAGTAATGAAAGAGGTAATTAAAGACTGGACAACTACCTTAAGTAAAACATTATTCATTAGAGTAAAAGCATTTCAGATAAACTGTTTTCAGACCATGAAAGCCAGCTCTAATGTGTTTCTGTGCATCACTACAGCTGCCCAGTTCCAGATGGGGGAATGAGACCTTCTCTCTGAAGGTCCCAGCATAGCCTGCTTATGCTTGAGAAGGAGAGGACCTACACTGGAATGTGGAAAAATCCAGGAAGTGTTAGGGTTTTCCTTTACTCACTCCTCTCCAACAACATTACTCCCTGATTGCAAGCCACAGTCTTCCTAGCCTTGCTCACCTTGCCGCCTCAAAGACCTGACCTGAAGTTTCCTGTGGTAGAACAGTGGCAAAAAAGAATCCCTCAGAGAAGAGAGGTCTTGCCTAAGGGGGATGGATTCCCCGGAGTTAAAGAGCCATGGGATGTGGTGAGGATGCAGTGAGGGTGAAAAGGGGTCACCCAGTGAAAGCCTTTGACAACAGGATTTGATCAGCACCTTCCTTTTGAGAAAGCAAAAAATGTTATTGACATCAGGAAGAGAGTAAATCCCAGCCATGTAATGGACAGTGCTCCAAAGGCAGTAGCAGAGCAGGCAGCAAATTTCTTCTCTGAACTGAAGTGTGAAAGCATTTACTATTCAGTCAAGAAAGTGGGCAATTTGTAACTTCCTAAAAGCAATTTCTCTGGAAAAAAGCCTACCCAATAATTAAAAATATAAAAACTCCATTTTAAATAAATTTACCAATGTGAAGATGAACAACAGCAAAACAACATCTGTGCACACGTCAGTGCTCCCACCCACACATCACTGCAGTGTTGTTAAAGACTATGGGGATTGTGTAACAACATCTCTGTAGAGGGTTTGAGCACATCCTTTCTTACCTAACATCTCTAGTCTGAGTTTAGGTGTGTGGTGCTTGCTCTATTCAGTTTTCACCCTTATAGCTAATTTTACACTGCAGTGGACCCAGTGCTACTCTCTGCCTAAGGACAGAAATAATTGTTTTCTGTCATGATGCAATGCATGTGCTAACTAGAACAGTCACTTGGCATTGCATCATGACAGAAAACAATTATTTCTGTCCTTACCGTGTGCCTTCTAGTTCCTTGCACATGAAAGACTAAGGGACCCATGAAACCTCACAAGAAGCAAGCATTGCCCTAGAGCTTTGTCAAAACATCCGTCCCCCAGCTAGATCAGTTCAATCAGCCTCCATGTGAATTTTTTCTCTCAAATCTTCTATTTTGGCTAGGTTGCAGTAAATCCCTTTTAAGCTGCAGATACTGATCCTTAGCTAACATAAAATAATCTGACATTGGAAATTTCACACCTTGGATGCCCCAAGTGAATCACGTGGAAGAAAATGCTGCCTTGCCCTGTGGAATGAGTGAAGGGTGAAGCGTTGCTTCCTTGTTTACAAAACATCTTAAAAAGCTTTTTTTGTTGTGACATTGGTTCTATACCTCAGTCAATGTGAATAGGACTGCCAATGTGTACAAGGGATACAAGGACAACACAGGCTTTGTAGGGAGAAATTAGTATTATTTACTGTCTTTTATAGCATTTGTAGAATGTCCCTCTTGCAGCTTCTATGACTCAGACCTTTGTGGGTGATCATGGTCCTTGCTTGTTCCCTTGACTGAAGATTGATGCAGGAGTGATTGTGTCTTGGGAAGCAATGGCCTGTCAACCACCACACTGTGCCTTTAATATCACAGAGAGGGATCAGGACTAATCAGGAAATAAATCAGGTTTTCATCATTGTAACTGTGAGACTGTTTCACCTCTGCAAATCAGTGAAACAGTGCGATGAAAACACAATTAATATCCTCTAGAAATTCCCCGGGTGCATCTTTCCACCAAGATTATAGGCAATAAAATTATTAATGTTTCAAAACAATTAAGCCATAATGAAAATCAGTAAACTTTCCAATCCTTTTGCCATTACTACTGACTGCCTCCATCTCTGAAGCTTTATTAAGAACATTTTTAAGTAGGACAAACATCAGCAGGGCATAATTCAGATAGAGTTGATCTTGTCTCATGGTAGAAAGAAGGACTAGATGACATCTTGCAATGTTTTTCAGGCCAGTTTTTCTTCTAAAACATTTTGAAAATCTGCTTTCTTGTATCAGCAGTGATTTGTATTCATTTTGCATGGGTAGAAATGAATACACCAACTTCTTGAAATAAGAAAGACAGTCTCTATTACATTCTTATCAGGTTCATGTTTAACTTTTAGGGATTAAGATGTTCAAACACCTGGAAAATATCTTACTTTGACATAATGCATACTACTTTGCTGATTTTTAATGAGCAAAACCTCCTATTTGATATATTCTTTGTCTAAAATGCTAATTGATGAGTAAGCGTAAAACAAACAAACAAAAAATCTTCTTGTAGTTTAACATTATTTTCATTCTACTCGCTTTAATTCTTTCTTTTTCCACCTTATTTAGCATTTGAATTGCAGTTCATCTTAAATGACTTAGAAGCAAATACTTTTGCAAAAGAGTAAATCATCATTTCCTTTGTGTAAAGCAATTTTTCTTTTCTTAATCAAACACCAACCTAGCAAAAAGCCAGAGAAGATATTTCTTAATTTTTCCCATGTTTTCTCTGACAAGATGAATTTAAAATTTAGATTTTACATAAACAGAAAAAAAAATCGAATTGTATACAGATTCTTCGTAATCTTTTAATCACATACAAACTGACCTTAAGTACTCTTCATAACATCTCTACTTGTGAACAGTAGGAAAAAATTAGTATAGAGAACACTACCAAAGAGCAGAAGAGTTTGGATCCCTCAGGAGACTTCTGATTTGCCCCTATAAATGTGAGCTGATGTTATCTCTCTCTCTCTCTCCTACACAGACATCTTTAGTTTTCATGAAGCATAGAGGTATAGATAGGAAAAATACATTTAACTCATTTTTAGAGCCTAAAGTCACCAAGCAACATAACACATGAAATGCATCAGGATCCATTTGACATATTCTTAAGTGAAGTGAATTGTAGTGCTGCCTTTCACGACAGACTATCCTATAGATCCACAGAAGAGAGAATGTTCTACCACCTTCTAGGAGCACGCAGGACTTCATCGTGTACACCTGGTACCTACAGCCACTTCTTTGGGCTGTTGCTATGTTACATTTTAGGAGGAATTCAAGGGCTGAATCACTGAGATTATTAACTCCGTTATTGTTTTCTTCATGGCCAGTGTATATAAATACCCCATCCAAACTTTGCCAAAGATAAGGGGAGACACACTTTTTCTTTTCAGGCTTCCTCTGACCTTGCCCTTCCCTTTCAAGGCTGTTTTGTAGGGTGATGGTATGTCTAATTAAATCAAAAGATAAGTTCTTTGCTGTTGTAGCTAAACACCACTTCAGACAATCCAGGAAATCTTTTATTTATCTTAATTTTAAACTGGCTTGAATGCTTTAAACTGGCTTTAAACTTGCCTTGAATGCTCTGATTTATGATTGGATCCTTTTCTAGTTTTGGAAGCTCATAAAATGGGACAAAATTTACTGGGGGAACACGGTGTATGAAGGAGATTTTGTGCAGGGAATGACAGAGTTGCCTGGAATTTTATGAAAATGCAGATACTGAGCTATTAGCATGCCTGATTAATTAACACTTGTTTATGTTCTGTTTCTTTCAGCCTTATTTCAACACCCTAGAACTGATTCTAATAAAAACCCTTAGAGAGTTCTTTTTCCTTCCACACACTTAACTCATGATTGCAAAGATCATTACCACTTCTGATTATAATCTTTAATTAGCAGGAAAATATATGTGTTGAATTATTTAGCTACTGTTCATTTTCATCATCATGTTATGACAGCTTTTGCATTAATAAATCTTTCACAGACCTGAAGACCCTGCATAGCCTTGGATGTAGTTGTCTAAGGACTTCTGTTAAACACTTTTCCTGCCAAGGACGTTAAAGCACTGTGTGCTTCCCAGGATTTTTCATTCCCAGGTGAGTTTCCTGATCCCTAGCTTGTCTGTTCTGCTCACTTTATAGCTTAATGAATTTTTAAGAGCTTTCCTTCTCAGTGGAACTGGTTCAAAATGAGAGGAGGAGATAACATCTCTGCACAGCTTGTCATGCAAGAGTGGTTGAGTGGCCTGAGGCCAAATTCATCACCTGTCTCCTGTATGGCCTTCTGGGTTGGTTCTGGAGCTGCTCAATTGATTTTCCACAGAGAAAAACTTTGAATTTAGCTTATTCTTTACAATGTTCTCAAACGAGCCTTTACCTGCCTCAAAGAAGTGCCTGAGGGCTTCTATGCTTGATCTAGCATTCTTTTTCTGTTAAATCTATGTTTTTGGTGAGTGAGTAAAGTGTCTCAGATTCTCAGAAGGGCCCCGACATCCCTGCCAAGGCCTTTAGGGTTGTAGACAGCAGAAGTTAAAGGTCTTCTATGGGTTGATCCATTTATGTAAAGCAAAATCTGTATCCTGCAAGGAGCTTCAGATGGGAGGATACCTGGTTTCTTGCACAAAACCACATTAAAACCATTGGGTGTCCCTGCCAAGTTATAGTGTAAGAAAAAGCCTCTTACACTGGACCTATGCTTGTTATTTAAAACATAATGCAGTCTCTGTTTGCTCAGCTCCAGGGTCGCTGTCCCAGCTGCCATATGATGCTGAGTACAGCTGCCAGTACACCAAAATTCTGTGTTCTGAGGTTCTCTGACATAGTCTGAGCCTATCAAGATTTTAAACTGTAGATAGGATGCTGAGGTTTAACTTTTGTCTGATTATTGGCTTGATGTGTTTTTCTATTCAATTTGATAAAATGACAGCGTTTATAATTGCGAGCATTGTGGGTAGCTGTTTTTAAGTGCATGTATTTTATTAACTTTAATGAGCAAATAAGCACCTACTTATCTCTTTCCTGTAGAAAGAGATGCTCCCCAAATCTTTAAATAATAATAAATAATACAGCCACAATGGAGCTCTCAGACTGGCCCCATATGCCATTATACCCATTCAGTAAACCATTTAAAACTGTTTTAAATACTTCCTGTCATCACTAGTGGTGAAAATAATTTTGCATGGTTCATTTGCTGCAGTACTTAGTTTTCTTTACTGCTTCTGGAAGGAGTGCTTGTTATCAGAAAAATGACTATAGCAAGACTGTGCCATTACATGTTTAGTTTCCATCAGGAACTTCTCAATCCAAATCAAATTTGAATCAACGCAGCAGAGGAGTGCTTACAATGGAATAGCACAGTTTGTTCAAAACAGGGTGGTGCTGCATAATCCTCTGGAGACTTTGTAACTTCAATGATTGTATGAGTTATACAAAAGTATACTATTAATAATGTATTCAATTGCTTTTTGTAGCTTGTCAACTTTTTATGCTCATCTTTTCACTAAATGGATTGTTTACACGTATCACCCTTCATTTAAGAAGATGTTTAAACTGTAGCATTACTTCTTTTTTTAAGGGACTTGCAAGTCTGGCATCTCTGTAGGGGTAGGAGGATTAAAATGGTACTCCTGACAGAAGAAATAATTAAAGGAAGGCTCTTGAGAACGCACTTGTGTCCACAGTGTTGTTATCATTATGTTTGCTGAGATGACTCTTCACAAAGCATCAGAAATGCAGAAACAGCCTTACTGCTGTTATCAGATTTCTAGTGTCTGTTGCCCTCTGTGAGCCCACAAATACCAGCCAGAAGTCTGGGAAATGAAGGAAACATCTAGTCAGAGCACAGATTTCATGGAGAAGTGCAGTGCTTTGTTTTGAAAGAGTTAAAAAAAGTGAACATAACAAAGATCTGTTCCCAAACTTGAACCTGCCTCCTGAGCAGCAGTTAAGCACTTTGGCTGATGAACAGATGAGCAGAGCAGTTAGGAGAGCAGTTAACATGGCATCAACCCCGAGCAACATGGGAACCACATGACCTTCAGCTAGAGGAGCTAAAAGAGAGCAAAGAGGTAAGAATAGCTTTTTTTTTTTTTGGCTGCTTGGGCTGTGTGGCTCTTGGCTTCATACACTCCATGTGTAAGAGATTTCAGAGGGAGAATTAGCATTTCTGAGGATGCTTCTGAATAACTTTTTCGCTTCTGCTCTTAAGTTTACCCTGACTACCTGTACAGTGATCCAAACTGGTGCACCATCACCTCCTAGCGTCTCCCCAGCATGCAGGGAAAAGGAGATTCTTACAGCACTGCCTCCCTGTTTGCCTCCCTTCTTGTCCATCACACCCACCAAACAGCCCCAGTGATGATGCTGCTCAGGGATTCTTGGTGTGAGCCCTTTTGTGGTCCTGACCTGGGCCGGCCCAAGGGAGGTTTTTGATGCTCCAGCAAGGAAGGTTATCATCCTCCCATGCAGCTGGAGTTGGGAGGGGACCAGACTGGAGGGGGCAGATATCCCATCCACAGAGACAATCCCAGCTACTGGCAACCACCTTCTCCCTGCTCTGTATTTCTAGACAACATGTAAAACTCCCTACCTTTCTGCATGAGCCGATGCATCAGCTCCCTGCCTCTGTTGCATCTGTCATGTCCCTGGGGTCACAAGAGGACTCTGCCACTGCTTGTAGTATGATGCCCTTGGCTACTCTGTACAGTAGAAGAGGAGCTGGTAAACAGGAGGAAAAGAAGTCAAGTTTAATGTCAAATCAATGGAAAGCAGGACAGGAAAAATGAGACTGGAGGATGGAGTTAAGAAGTGATCCCCCCATTGAGATAGGCAAACAAAATAAAAGTCAATTAATTAAGAGGAATTAATTAAAAGCAAGTTAATGAAATATTAATTGATTGATAATTAATTTCATAATCTATACTGCTATAATTAGATTCATTGATTAATTAGAATTAACATCTATTTATTAAGATGCAGTCAAATTTTAAGTCTGTGTAGTGAGTTTGCTGTCACTGATTTTTTTTTTGCCTGATAAATGCAAATCTTCCTAAACTTCAGCCTGAATTATTTACTGACCACACTTGGCTGGTTTGTTCTCATTTCCCTTTGGAGAGGAATGTATGTTTTGCTTGACTTGCTATGACAGCGCTTTCAGCTGTCAGCTGTCCATCATGACTCCAAGTGCAGAGGTGTAAGAGGTTACCATGCCCATCTGCCTCTCCCTTCTCTCTCAGGGCGCTTGAGTCAGCAATCAGAGTGAAACCATCAGCTCAGCACTGAGATGCCTACATGTTATCTTTTTTCAGGGAGTTGAATACTGCCTTATATCCCCTCAGCCTGTTTTTTTTCAGTGACAAATTAACCCTGGACTCTTTTAATTTGTGCATTCTCTTTGTATGGTAAAATGGAAAGAGGTTTTGTAACCTGTGGGATAGCCCACCTGCCAGCTCTACAGCTTGACTTTCCTAGTTCTTCATGTGACACGTACAAGTTGCAGCTCCTGCTCCTTTAGAGTGGTGGCAATCCTGACAATAAAAAAGCCAGGAGGTGGTTGCAGTGATTGTGGCTGATATCTCAGTAGGCATTTCCTGTCCATGAATGACTGCCTTAAAACACTTTGCTGCATTTGACCTGTCATCCTGTGAGTAGCAAGCTTTTATTTATTCAGCTGACATGTGGGACTCTGAGTGTATCCACTGGCCTTTACAAGATGTTTAATGGTGACAGTAATTATTATAATCCTTCCCTTCAGTAGCAGGCTTGAAGCCTACTCTTTCCATTGACATAGCTGATTTAACTGCAGAATAAGTCACATGTTAACAGCTGGACTAGAAAACCACCCACAGATGTTGCTTAATAGAAGCCTGAGTAAGTCCACCCACTGCTGGTACATTTAGTCCTTCTAGAGGAGGCAGGTGTATAATCTAGGAAATGTTCCAGTTCAGCCCTTACAGACATGAATCATTAATGTTTAGTGCAAAGAAATAATGTCCTTTTTTACCCATAGGGGAAAACGACCAAAAACATGGAAAAAAGAGTGAGGACATCGAAGAGAGAGCTCACAAATAGAAAGGAGCCAATTTTTCTTTAAGCCAAGGCTAGCTACTGGATTTTACCATGAAAAATAACACAGTGGTCTCTCCCAATACTCTGAGATATTTTTTCATGTCTTATCTAGAGCATCCACACTGTCTGCAAGCCAGGGTCAGAAGCATCAGAATCTGAATCAGCTGAAATAGGCACTTCTGCTGCCGGTGCCTCTTGGAGGTGTCCTGCTCTAGTTTTGCTTGAGAGAAACAGGCTCCTGAACCTGGACTCTGTATGGGCCTCTTTGTTCCCTTTGTCTGCTGGCTGCCTGCCTTCCTATCACACCCAGGCAGTGGGACAGCCCAACTTTGCCTGCCAGAGGGTTGCAGGGACACTTGGGGCCGAGGAAGATGGTTGGAATTGAGGATCATCCTTACGAAGCAGAGCAAAACAGAAGGAGGTCCATTGGCCTATTTTCAGAAAAGAGGAGACTTCTAGGACAAAGCCCAAAAAATCATCCACTCATGGAACCCTGTGTATTCCCATAACCCTCACGTAGTACTGAAAATAGCTAAGTAAATAATAGCCTGAGAGAAAAAAAAGAGAAGCTATCTTTTTTTCCTCTTCTTTTCTCATTGTGTTTCTGAACCTTTACCAAAACTGGAGTATTTTGTAAAGGCAGAGTGACTAAAACCTCAACAGGTCAACCAATTGCAGGCAATGCGGGAAAATCCCAGAATGACCATCTCAAATCTTGTCTTTGAGTGAGAACTTTGACACTTTTTGGTGTTACCAGAACATCACTCACATTGTGTGACCTTGGCAAACCAGGTTCTTTTGCCTTCGCAAACCGGCATTTTCTCCTCTGTATGCAGCAGCTTTGTGCTGCTGTAAACTGGCTGGGTGTGTGACTCAAGACCATTATTTCTGTACTTCAGTTCTCTCTCTTTTTATTTTGTTCTTACTTCAAAAAATACATTTAAGAAAAGAAAAAGAAGGAAATGGGCATTTCAGTTTTGATCACTGTGAATTACACAACCAACAGGCTGTGGAGCTTCTGTCTGGTCCTTACAAGGTGTGTGTAATGCAGTTAGTCACAGGGCATTGTAAATAGACGCTTCTGAACTGTAAAGCACTTCTGTGACTAGCAAATGTGATGTAGCCTCATCTGGGGAAATGGCCCTTTTTCTAGTGTGTACAACACAGCTGGCAAGGTGTTTTCTACTTTTGCACAGAGCTCTTAGTTATGGAGCCATGAACTTCACTTGACATTAATCAAGAGCTGAGTTAGCCATACATTTTCATGGGACTGTTGACTTCTTAAGGAGGTTAACAGCGTTCTAGTTCCTTATCTATTTTTGTTGAAGCAAATATCCTTGTCCTGGAAAAACTAAAAACAAAAATCTCTTGTTACATTTTTAAAGCCAAAATTAAAACTCTCTTGGGAAAAGCACTCTGGGGATGAGGAATGGGTTGTTTTGTTTGCTCAGTTAGGCTGTTTTTTAAGATTCATTCAGTGACTTGTGTCTGCTTTTTTTCAAACAAGTGGAAGAATATTAACTCCAGCCCTGAGCCATTTTGGGGCCTGGCATGGGTTTGCTGGGAAATATCCAAGGAGAATCAATGGCAGCTGATTGAATGCAGAATCACATTATATATACTATGTTGAGGAAAAATCACCACAAATTTTTTTTATTATTATTATAAGTAAAATTTCTTCATCAAAACATCACTGTGTTGGGAAGAGAAAAAGAGTTCCCATTGTTCAACTGTTTTCAAAGCAAGAATTAGATGTTGCACTGTGATAAAAAAGATGAGCCTTTGGATGAGACACAACCATGAGCAGCTATAAAACCCAGGCAGGGCAGGCCTGCTATTGCCATGCTTGTTCCATCCCTCCACGGGCACTGGAAATGAGGCAGCTTTCATTTAGTGCCTTGAAGTCTTTAGATTGAAGGGGTGCCGTTTTAAAGAAGAGCAGATAAAGGTTGAACTGCACAAAACCTTTTTTTATAAAAACACCTGTACTGACAGATGCTTGTGTACCAGAAGAAATGACCAACTTGCTATTCTGTTGTTGAAGGTCTACTCCAACAACCCGGACTTACAGGGAGTCAAAATTCCTTTTCAAATATGCAAATTTCCCTGAATCACACTAACAAACAATTCGCCTTTAACTGGCTTTGGCACAGATAAAAACAAACCTGTCTTGTTAGCAGTACCTCTGAGGACAACAGATTATAGAATCATGTTACATTAAATTCTTAGGGTTTTTTGACTGGGAAACATTTTAGTCTATAGTTTCCTGATCCTGTCTTCTAAACAGTTTGTTCCCAGCATAACGCGTGAATTCTATGTTTCACTGTTAAATTAATGAGGACACGAAAAAACAGCATCAATGTATCATAAAAAATGCAAAAGCATTGAACACTTAATTACAGCGTGAGCTGTTCCAAAAGGCTCCGTAGCTGAAACAATTGAAAGAGCCGGCATTTTTAGGACTGGCTGACTACTTAAATCACACCTAATTTTCTGAGATGTGTTGTTATCACTGATGGTGAACTCAGAGGTAGATAAAATGAGCCTGTTGGCACTGATGTACAGGAGAGTGTCTGATTCAGAGCAGACACCAATGTTTTTTCTGGCAGATGCAGCTCATGGTCACATGCCTTGAGGTGTAGCATGAGTGAGTATGTGGTTGGTCTCCTTCCGACATTAGAAACAGACTTGCTCAAGCTGGCCAAGTCATTTCCAAATGACTGCTCAACAGGCTGTTTACATGCTTGCAGGGCAAGGTCTACCACGACTGCTCTAGCTTTGCCATTTACCAAGACAGAGCGGAGTGCAAGCCTAGGGCCCCCTGATCTCACAATTTCCTTTGGGGTCTCTGTTTCCTTACAGGGGCAGGACTGCTAACAGTGTGCCCAGGGGGCCAACAAGGCCGATGGCATCCTTGTTTGTATCAGAAACGGTGTGTCCAGCAGGACCCAGCATTGGTGAGGCTGAACCTTGAATACTGTGCTCAGTTTTGGGTCCCTCACTACAAGGGGCTGGGGCATGTCCAGAGAAAGGCAGTAAAGCTGGTGAAGGGGCTGGAGCACAAGTCCTGTGAGAAGAGGCTGAGGGAGCAAGGGGTGTTTAGCCTGGAGAAAAGAAGACTCAGTGAGGACCTTATCACGCTCTACAACTCAGCCTCTTCTCTCAGGCAACAAGTAACAGAATGAGAGAAAATGTCCTCAAGTTTCAACAGGGGAGGTTTATATTGGGTATTAGGAAAAATTTTCTTCTGTGAAAGTGTTGTCAGACTTTGGAACAGGCTACCCAGGGAAGTGGTGGAATCACCATCCCCAGAAGTGTTCAAAAAATATGTGGATGTGACCCTTGGGGACATGGTTTATTGGTAACATGGTGGTGCTATATTAATGGTTGGACTCAATGATCATAGAGGTCTTTTCCAACCCTAATAATTCTATGATTCTGTGAAACTGTAAACTGTACCTCAGATGTGCCTCAAATCATACGTTAGATGGGAGGATGCCTTCCATACATGAGAAGGAAGATGCTGTGCAGGACCCGCTCCAAGCTGCAGAAGTTAGGTTTTTCAGCGGGTATTGTTTAACATGCTCATATGGACTGAGAAAATCAAATCACACCACACTTCAGATTTAAATGCATGACTGAGCCTGTGATTTAGTGAGTTACTGCCTTTAGCAGTTCTATAGTAGGAAACTTCCATAGCATATATGAAGTAAATTGTATTAGTATAACTCTCTTTTCTTGATACTGTGATTTACTCCTTATTTGTAATATCCTTGGAAAGATAAAATGGTTAATTATTATGTCTCACATGTTGGGCAGTAATTTATTAAAATGATGTTGGATCCCACAGAAGCACCTGCAAGAATTTTTCAGGATTCTGCTGTACCCCAGGGAGTCAGGATGGCTGCAAAATCTCCTCCATGATCCCACTAGAAGGAGTTTATTGAGGGAACTCAGAGGGAAGCAGGAGTCTTTTCTTTCACCATAAATAACCTCAGAGCAAAGGAGGAGGTGTCACTCCTGAAGATACGAAAGGGACATGAGACCTTCACTAGAATTTCCTTAAGAGCTCCTTTAGGAAAAGGATGGCGGGTGAATAAGATGATCTTGCATTGTAAAAATGCACATGGGAGCAGCGTGTTCACACCACTGGAGGAAACTGTTGTCTTGTTTTTGTCTGTCAGGAGCTGGCTGCTGATTTAACATGGAGTGGAAATGGGAGGGAGGTTTCAGCAAGTCTTTCTGCTTGGATGAGGGAACTAAATATCAGTGCTTGAGTTTGTGCATTCCCATGCTGACAAAATCTGGGACATATTGGAGTGAGTGACAACTTGCTTGGAATGCCCTCTTTGTGTAGGACACTTCTGGTTTGGCTGAGGTAGGTTTTGGGTGTGTGGGGACACAACTATGGGATGTGATCCTACCTCTCTCAGGCCCAGCAACAGCAGGAATTATAAATTGGGTTTTCTGGGATACTGAAACTCTGCTCAGCTCTGTGTCAGGAACTGATACAAATCTGTCTCTTGGCTCCACACAAGTGACAGCCCTCCAGGAGTCTGGGAAGGTAAGTAGGAGCTGCCAAAGGAGCCTCTATTCTCTAGTCCTTTGCCTTTTTGCTCTTTTGCCTTTTTGCAGCATTTCCTCCATTACCTCAGAAGCTTTCAACTCTAGAAAACAATTTTGTCATTTTGTAACTGTAAGAAGCTGGGGCTTGATTGCCTTATTTTATGACTTCCTTGTGGTTCCTAAATGTTCTCCCTGCAAAAACCAGTGAAGTTAGTTTTTGAGCCTGCAAAGAAGTGTTACAGAGTATTTTTATATAAGCCAGATTAATGGTTTTAGAAGACGATGCATTTATCATAAGACAGCGTTTTGGCAGCAAAGTGAGCTTCAGTGAGCAGTTGTTTTCAATCTTGTCACGCGTCTGAATATCCTCTTGAATTTGGAGTTTTACAAAATCATGACTCAATCCTCTAACAAAACAAGAGAAAAAGCAAAACCACCCAATATTTTAGAAGTATGTATTTTGATAGAGAGAAAAAAGATTTTTAAAATTCTTTCTCTGCATTTCTTTTGTCTGTGTCCTCTTAAATTGCAGTTTTTCTTGGTGGAACTAAACTAATCACATATAGAGTTTTATGAATTACTAATGAGCACCCTGAAATTTAAGTCAAACAGAAGCTGTAAAAGCTAGAAGAGAAATCTTAATGTATTATTCCTGGGAGTCACGTGTTGGAGTTTCTTTTTAATTTAAATAGTTCAAATTCAATATCAGCGCTCAATAACGATTACAACCGGAACTGGAAACAGCATTTCATTCTATGCAAGTACAAGCAGAAAAACTGTTCCAATGAGAAAATAAACCAACTCAAATAACTGTAAATTATTTATCACTGTCATTATATTTCAGAGTAGAACTCTAATAAATCACCTAAAGTGGTTGCTTGAAGCCTGTCCCTTGGGAGTTTGTGAGCTGCCAGCTCACACCTGAGCAGGGGCAGAGCAGGAATTCTTTCCTTTAATGACACTAGTTCTGCAAATAGCAGTGTGTGAACTCAGCTGGACTTTGAATGACAGATTTTCCTAAAAATGACTTTCAGGTAATGTGACCAATTCAGACAATGAAAGGTTGTTCCCTTTGAATTCTTCATTTTTTTTGTTTATCTCTAGGTGAAGTCTAACAGTAGTCCATTACTCTTCTCTTCGCAGTGCTCAGTGGAACATACGTGTAATTTAAGGGAGGAAAAAACCTGAGTGCAGACAGACCAAGTTCGGAGCGGGAAACAGTGGTGTTCTTGTAGGGGACAATTAAAATCTAAAGCATGGGGCTATGGTTCTTTAGGAAAAAAAAAAAAAAAGAAGAGTGTAAAACATATCACGAGATCTGTGAGAGAGAATTTTTATTTCAACAGCAAGCTCTGGGACTGTGCTAGCGATCACGTACACCAGGAAAGTGATGTGTTTCATGCTGAGCTTCCAGGTATTTGCTTTTAAAATGCAACATCCTGAAAGATGATCAGGCTAGAACACAGGAAGAGGGAGAGGAGACAGAATGACACTGTTCATATTCCGGTTCCTCTCCCTTCTGCCTTGTTGAGTGTGTTTTGCCTGCCTGGATCAAATATCTCTAATGTGTGGGTGCTCTTTGCTGTGATGTTCCCTGGCACCCAGCACAGACAGGCACAGAGGTCCATGGCACCACTGAGGTGGAAGCTGCAGGGTTGCACCTAGGTGGAGTCAAGGCCCTTCCCGCAGAAAGTATTCTGGATGCCAGGAGCCTCCGGACTTAGAAACATGAATATTATCACTTTGAGGCAGAACAAGGTTATCTGTGATGGAGGAAACACTGTAGCAGTGACCTTGGACTGTGAAAGCCCCTTCTGAGTGCCCCAACAGAGCCCAGGGCTTAGACAGGGAGGATGTGGCATCCCTGGGGATGCCTCCATGGAGCTGAGAGGGAAAAGCTGAAGCTATCTGTTTCAGCTGCAAGAACAGACTTTGACAGATAGAGAGGTAAAAAAGGCTGACCCACTTTTACAAGTGTAAAATCTCCAGTGATCTGGAGAATGTCAGGAGCCTGTTCCTGGAGAACACAAGGGATAAATAGTCTTCATCCCACCCTCTCCAAGGTGCCCAGCAGGAAGAGCTGGGGGATTTCTCTGCTCCCTTCATTGCTGCCAGTAATTCTTTCCCTTCCTCTCTACCTTGAGTTTGAGACCTGTCACACCATCACACTACATGTAAACTTCCAGGTCAGGGGAACAGGAGCAGGCAGAGCAGCAGGATCAGTGTTTCTCCCCAAAGCATCCAGAGCTGGACTGTAATCATGCAAACTGCAAGAAGCTGATACATTGCAGAGTACCTTGCCCAAGGGAAATTTTGTTCTCTATTCCCTTTCAGACAAACTGGATTTTTATCCTAAAATACACATATTTCCATCTCTTCTAAAATCCCTTTAAAAGAAATTAGGCATTTGCAGGCATATTTCAGGTGTGAAAGCAGGTGGTTGCATTTTGTTTAACAGATATGTGTTTCCTTTTCTGTAGGCTGTGGATTTGCTGCAGGGACTCTGAAAACTGTGAGGTCACATAGCGACTGTATATTAACTAAGGCTTTTGAGAGCTGCTGAGATTAAAGTCTCAACAGTGTTCAGTGTGCTGGTCAACGTGCTGATCTGCATGTGTCCAGCTTTGTTTTGTACTACCTGTCAAATGAGAAACAAGGATTTTGCAATAATTATGACTATTATTCAGGGAATTGCTTAGAAATTAAAGGTCATCTAGAAAAACAAAAAAACCCCACAGCCTCAAAAAGAGAAGATGACAGTGATGAAAACATCTAGCACTAGGAAACTGGAAAAAAAAAAACAAACCCAAAGCTAAACTTTAATATTCTCCACTGAAACTCGACACAGGGGTTACAATGTATTTGGTGACTTTACCGGATCTTGCTGACTGTTCCCAGCACTGAAAACAAAAGCAAATCACTCTGGGAGCAAGTAACCGTCAAAGGCTTCATTCCTTTCATTCCCTTTCTTGTCATTTCTCTTTCAAAATCCAGTATTTGCTTTGCAGAGTTTATTATTAGCAGCTGTGCCTGAGACTGGGGGGAATGCTGCAGGATGAGAACTATAGGTATTTTTTTCTCTAGATAAAATAATATCTCTTTCTTGGCATTGAGTTTCTTGATTAACTTCATTGTGGTGTGGCAGGGTTTGGGAGTGAAATGGATCTGGTGATCTTTGAAAAATCACCTTGGACAACTCATTTAACTTCCAGGCTGCTCTGCATTCATCTCTGGCCTGTACAGCATCCCTCAAAGCTCTGTTGCCAGTTTATAAGAGAGAAAACAGTTAATACAGATGTTTGTGGTATCTAGTGTGGAAGGCTGGCAGAACAACCCATTTCTGTTTAACAGCAGATATACAGAAGACAACACAGCAGGAACCACCTCTCTTTTGTGTGTTGTTTTACCAGGGATTTTCCAGGCTTGGTAACTTACAGCCATAATAATCCCAATGATAAAATTTCCTGCTGAGTCAGTCCCGTTTCCCAGTGAGACAGTCACTGAAGAAGTGTAGAGCAGATGCCACACTGCTCCAGGGTGTATCAGTGGCCAGCAGAGAGAATCAGGGCAGATGCTCTTCTCTCTGCATTGAGAAGTGCTGTGGGGGAAAAAAAAGATTCTGTGTCAAACCAGTACTGCTCTGTACTGATTAAATGGCTTGAGAGCAGTGCTGCTCTGACTGGCCTATGTAGCCAAGTGTCTTTTTGCAGAGCCCAGATGGAGAACAGTGGGAGGGCAGGTCTCCTCATATTGTGGAATCAGAGAGAAAGTGTTTGAAATTTCTAATCACAGGTTCAGAAATGTCCCTGTTGCACTATTTTTAGAAGTTGCTTAAGCATCTTCTCTTAGAAAGCAGTAAAGCCAGGATAATACTGAGATGGTTAGAATGCCTCATCTTTCATTTAATATGCCAGGTGGAACAGTCTCTGTTAAGTCCCTGTAAATTATTAACTCTTTTTTCCTAGCTAGGAAAGAAATGTAGTGGTTCTTTTCTTTACAACTTTCTGACAGATATTAAAACATAATAAAATGAAAATGGCTTCACGGTGTAATGCACTGGGATGTCTCTCCTGAGAACAGAGTGGAGTAATTTAGAATTAATATTGATTTTATCACTGTTGCCTTCTCTAAGGAAAAAGGCCCTTGTAGATTTAAGAGAATGTTCTTTTTGTGTGGCAATCTTTGGGGAGCTACACTGCCTGTATTTAAGGTCTCTAGGGGTTCAAGTCCTCAAGACTGCATGGAGAACCCTCCTAGATGAGGATCAGAGTGGTTCAATATCATAACAATTTAAGCTGTAAGAAGAGGAATCAGTGAAACCACAGGGAGCATCTAAAGGCTTTCCCCAGAGCCCATCAGACACAATAAGCCTTGGACCAGTCTCTGTACAGACTTCTTTTCTCAGGTTTACAATTGTAGATGGAAACATTGTGCAAATGTTTGTGTTTCTCTCTTATTCACAGTACTTTCCTCTGGTCAAAAATTAAGCTTACAGAATAGAGTTTAGGGGGATTTTCGCCATCATGACCCTACCTGAACAACGTATATTTGCACAAGACATTTTCAAATACAGCTTCCAGCCACAAGAAATGTTTTCCAGATAGCTCTAGCCCTGGTTTTTTGTGCACAGATCACCCAGACCTGCATCCTGCATGAACTGCAGGGAAAACAGACAGGAACCAACAGAGCACAGACTACATTTAGGTAGATTATATACAGCTGGTATCTGACAGTATGACTGCTAGAGAAAGGAGGTCAAATCTGACATTCATTACCTCATTCACAGCCTGATAAATCAGTCTTTGTCTTTACACTCAGTTGTTTGGCTTTTGCCACCCACAGCCCCCATGACTCTATCATTATAATGAATAATTCAATGAATATTTTTAAACTCCAGCTGTTATTGCCTATTTCAAGCTTCCTGCTTTATGGTTTGTGGGGTTTTCCAGGATTGCTATGTGTCAGTTCTGCGTGGTTTTTATAGGATTTATAAAGAGCACAGGGAAGAATCAGGTGGTCCTTGTTGGTATAACAAGAAAACAATTCATTTAAAGTGGCATAATTGACAGAGTAGAAAAATATAATTACAACAGTGGGTAAGAAAGGAGAAGAGACCAGAGAGCCCTCAAGGGTTAGAAGCAGCACAAAGACAGTAAAAGAAGAGGAGCCATTTGTGGCATTCATGGGTGGAGAAATTGAAGGCACTGGGGTTGACCTGAAGAAATACACGAATGGAGCATCAATTGTTTGTACAGGTTCGATCAAAGTAAAGAAATGCCAGAAGTCTGGGAGGTGAACAGGGACAGGACAGGGTGGCTTGCATTTTAGCTTTAGGGAATAATCAAAATGAGATACTCAGGCTGTGGCAGAGGGGAAAATGGCAGCAGTTAGAGAGAGGTGAAAGGAGAGAAAAGAAAGAAAGAAAAAAAAGCTGTTCTGAAGCAAAGCAGCATTGAAGTTCAATTTGCCCTCATCTAAACCTATTTTACTCTTTTCTATTTTGCAAGACAAATATGAAAATAAAGTGGTTGCCTCAGCCCTACACCATGGCTAGAGAACAGTGGCACTGCACACCCTTTGTGTTTGCAAGTCTCAGGAGATGGGACACCACGGTGTGAAGGGATCTCTCATGTAGCACCATGCAATGCCTCAGAGTTATAGTGTGGCTTGGGACTTCTGCTCTGGTCCTGTGAGATGCTCTTGCTCTGCTTTGCCCACTTGCTCAGAGCATGGAGTTAAGCAAAATGGAGTCAAGTTTCTGCTTACTTCCCTGTTAGAGATGGTTTCTGAACAGTTTCCAATGTCCTCAATGCTTGACATTTCAAGGACATCACAACACACTCTTTCACTTTCAACAATCCTGTGTGTTTCTCCCATTTCCAGTAGCCATCCCCATTCTCTAAAGCTGTAGGAATTTCTTGCATAGGGACAGAAAATTATATTAGGAGTCAAGCCCTTAAGGAAAAAAGGCCAAAGACCTGATGTTTCCTTTTCTTTCTTATTTCTTTTCTCTTCTCTGTTTGACTTTCACCTCAGTAAATACTGATGGGACTGAATGCTGAAGAGGTGAGTTTCTCACTGTTACTCGTACTAAGAGGTTATCAATACACTTAATTTTCAAAATCCTACCATATGTGCATTCTCCAAGTGTGGCAAATGTGCCAATTTTTTTCACATTATTCAGTGAGTTATTTTGATATTAAAATGTTTTAAAATTTATGATTTCCATTTTTTTTTGTTATTTTCTTAAACATTTTGGAAAAAGCAAGATAAAACCAAATTATTTTAAGTTGCTGAAAAAATAATCCAGGACTGTGCTTTTGTCCTAGGAAAGCTATAAATCGGTATTCACAGTCTGTAGTAGGAAAACAGCATGAAGGTTTAAATAATAGAATTGTAGAGACATGGGTAAATTAGGTTATATGAGGAAGAGTTTAAACAGCTTTTTGCAGGGGAAATGAAGTCTCACAGAGGAGTCAATGAGTACAGTGTAACAGTGACCCAGATAATGTAGCATAGTTCGGTTACCAAAACTTTTTGATGAGACATGTCTCCAAGAACTTCTACTGTAACTATGCTGCTCTGCAATATGTATATATGTCTTCTCTTGACTCAAGTGTCAAAAAATAAGAAACCAAATGAAGGAATAAATTGACTGCTTTCTCATGGGGAGGCCATCAGGGGAGTTGTGCTGCATCTGTGCTTGTCAACGTATTTCTAAATAGTCTGAAAAAAGAAGCTGGAATTCAACGCTAATGAGTGAGAGTTTATGCTTATGGAAAAGCAAGTCATTAGCACTATGATGGAGAGATTGGCTCAAAAAAGGATTGAACAGGCTCCGTGAAAGAAGAGTCTAACTTCAGCTATCAAACACAACCAAACAGATGCTTCCAAAACAGCATCTCTAACTCTCCATCAGAAGCTGAAACAATAGGACACAGGAAAGGTGTCCCCGTGGATATCCTTTCTGCTACCTCCCTAGGTTTCTGTTACCAAACTCATTTGCAGGATGCTGACTGGAGTGACTCTTGGTCTGGTAAGGTGCAGGAGCTGTTACAGTCCTCATCTCCTATTTTTCCTCTGCATAACTCTCTCCTCTGGAAGTCAGAACAAAATCAATGGAGTTAAAGCAGATTGCATCAGTGAAAAAGAGGAAAAAAGCATATGGTGTTATTTTTTTCTGGGATGTGCAGATGTTGTGACAGGCAACCTTTCTTTGGAAACATCAAAATTGTAATGGTATTAATAGAATCACTTTCGTAGGCCTGTGAAAATGGAGATGATCTGTCATTTACAAGTGAATGACAACTCAACACTTATAACGGCTGGACTGCATAATATAGCCACAAAATGCTTCCACAATAATGAGTCCAGGAAATTATTGCACAGCTGTAGCACAAGCATGGAGGAGATTAGTAGAGACTTTCAATAGATTTTTAGGTTCTCCCTTTTTGAAAATACCTTTCATTCTCAATGCCTCCTGATTGCATATAGTAGCTGGCATAAAGGCAAGAATCAGCTATAGTGAAGTCTTGTAGATAAAATGCCAGCATATGGACATGCTGACAATGTAGCTCCAGGATGTAAAGAACTTGCAGCATCCAAATCATAGGAAGAAGGACAGGATTGTGATTCTGCAACCTTAACCATAGGAGGAAGTCTTTGAAGAAAATAGTTCCTCCCTGCCCTGAGTAAATATTAAAATCTTTATCACATTCAGTCCAATAATCTCCTGGCTGTATCAATTAGAGTTTGACTATAAATAGGCAGAAAGAGTCTGTGGAGTCCTTTGTCCAGCTGTGATGGCTGGTGCTGTGTTTCTCTTGCCCTCAGGTAGAGAGGCTAGCAGAGGGTGATGAATGTCTTGGAACACTATTTCCAGATGACTGGGACAATACATTTGGGAAGTATACGGTGGTTAGATCTGCCCTTTTTTAAAAAAAAAAAAAAATTAAAAAAATTTCCCTGCTTGCCCGAGGCAAGAAAGTTAATTCAAGTTAATTCTCAAGATAAAATTCTCCTCTTTCCCCTTTCCCACCAGTTCATTGAAATCTGGTCCAGGCTGAAGCGGTGGATTGTCCCAAGCCCAGAACTGATTTTTGGATGTGTCTCCACGAGCAGCAGACATGACAACAGGAGACACTTAGGCTCCCATTTGATGTTCATAAGGGGAAGAAAAGAGAGTGCCATTGTAAGGAGCTCCCAGTTTCAATATGCGTTATGACCAGCTTTTCTAAACTATCAACAAGTACAAATAAAATCCATAAAAATTCCACAATATAATTTTGGTGTCACAAGCCAGAATAAGCTGGTCATTTTCTCAGTTGATCCTAAATAAAAATGAACAGGTGGTTTACCCTGGCTATGCAAATTTACTCTGGTGGAAGATTCAGCTTGGCTTTGAGCTTATGACATGTTAGATTTATTGGCTCATTTACTACAGTAAATGAGAGTCTCTGGATTGAACTACCATTGATAGCAGAGTGGCAAATGGACTGGCTGAGGAGCTGGACAGGATTGAAGAGAGAACATTTGTTGTGAAAGACAGAAAGCAGTTCTCATTCCTGTCCTAGTCCATACAAGTGCTTTCCACAGCCAGTGGAGATGATCCGCTTTGCCACTTCAAACAAACAAAATAAATTTTTTTCTAAAATGAAAAGTGTTGCAGTGAAAAGAATTTGACAGTTCATAGAATATACTACAGAGCTTTGTTGGAGTGAACTAGCTTCACTACCACCAGAAAGAAAAGGGATTTCCTGGTGCTAATTTCCATGCTAAGAACTGAAGTGTAAGGAATGCAGTGGGTTGCACATATGCTTGTACAGGGCATGATGGTGTTTGGTTTCGCATTTTGTTGTATTGAGATATCCAGACATAAGCTTGGAATCATGAGAATTTGAGGAACTTGTGCCAGAGAGTGTAGGCTCCTGAAATTATGGATTAAAAATATCATACTTATCAGCTTAGTGCTAAATGAGTAAAAAAAGACAAATGAGACATGATGACTTTGTATGTGACAATAATATGAAGTTGGTGAATGTGATGATCACATGTGACGAATGAGAAAAATATTTTTCTCTTATTCAGATTCTGACTCAGAATTTAAATCCTTTCTTGAAAGATCACTAACAAGTGGACACTTGAGTAAGGAGGGAATCTACCTAATTTAACAAAGTTCAGAGAAAAAGTTTCACAAAAGATTTTAGAGCATCTGCAGATAGGCAAGTGAGTGCAGGTTTAATGCCAGAGGAATGATTATACCAAATTGTTTTCCCTATTTTATTACCTTATCATTAACACAATCTTACATTGATCTTATGGTTACTGATACTGATCATTACTACTAATAATAGAACAATTTTGTAGCAGACCGCTTCTAGTTTGCTATATGAGGACTTGAGCTCCTAGAGGAATCTCATGGGCTGGCCATGACCCCTGTGATGGAGCTGCAGGGTGACAGTGCCCAGAGCAGATCAGATGCAAGAGAGGAGTGTATGGATAAATACCATCGATTTGCCATCTGCCTAAACTTTCACTCCTGTGCTACTTTGACTGCTGAATCACAAGGCTTCTGTTCTTACAACAGCTTTCCTTGAGGCAGCACCTTTCATTGCACAGACTTACGTCCTGCGCGTGCTATAATGAATTCACGTTACTTTGCTGCGTGTGTGGCATCACCATTGACCTGATCTGTTCTCATATCACCTGGGGAGAACTGTTTTCTGCAGTGCTAGACACAAGAAGAGACAGTATCTGACATGAGTACCCTTTTAAGTATGAAGCAACTGGTACCATAAAATGATTTATACAGAGCCCTGGCATTTTCAGCTACCAAGATGAACTGCTTTGGAGTGTACGATAAAGCCCTTTATCAAAACTGGCTTTGCGTGTCTGCTTAAAGCCACAAAAAGAAATCTTTGAGAACATAACCTCCTCAGTTCTCCCCGCAGGGAGAAAAAGACAATTTGTTCAGTACAATACTGTGGGATTTGTTTCTGGATTATGAGCTTGCAGTTAAGGAAGTTATTAATGCTGAGACATAATTTTGAGCTCAATCCATAATCAACTTTAACAGACAAAAGTGCACTCAACAAAAACAAGAAAACAAGCAATTACTTTTGCCAATTACTCTACTGTGAAAAGTGTGACACAAATCCATGGAAGAGCACCAATTCGTGGAAGCTGGTGATCTGGGATGGACTGATGTGGGACAGTCAGATTCTTTGGGACAGCCATGTATTTTTTAGGCTTTTCTCCACTCCAAATCACAGAATCAGAATGGATAAAGTTGGAAGGGGCCACAGTGAGTCATCTGGTCCAACATCCCTGCTCAAGCAGACCCATCCTAGAGCATGTGGCACAGGATTACATCCAAATGGTTCTTCAATATCTCCAGTGAGAGGTACTCCACTACCTCTTTGGTCAATCTGTTCCAGTGCTCAGTTACCTACACAGTAAAGAAGTTCTTCCTCATATTCAGGTGGAACTTCCTGTGCATCAGTTTCTGCCCATTGCCTCTTGTCCTATTGCTCAGCACCAAAAAGAAGAGCCTAGCACCAACTGTTTGACACCCTCCTTTCAGACACCTGTAGACATTGATCCTGCCTGCTCTTTCTAGAGGTGGGAATGGAAATTCTAGCGGTGGAAATTCTGATGCTGTAAATGGAAGATATCTTTGTTTGGTATATGGGGTTCATAGCATCCCCTGTGTCCCCTGGAAGGGCGAAGTGCTTGCTCATTGCTCTGAGTCCCAATGGGTCACCTGCTTAATGGGAATCTGCCCACTTCAGTGCTTCTCAGGAGGCTAAATTTTCGATCTTTAGAAATATAAATACCCTAAAAAAAAAAAAGCTTGTGAGCTTGAAACAATGTTCAGAGAATCAATCTCCTGTTAACTACAGATTTTTGCATCAGAGGCAGGATTTGGTTGGGTTTTTTTTTTACTGTGGATATTCAGTACACTTGTCTGAAATATCCAGATATGGCTTGGCTTCATGTGACCAGGGACATCGGCTTAACTGATCCAGGTGGCTCTCTGGGGCCTGTGAGGCAAGATAACCTCATTAACCACCAATACCATTTTTTTAGCTCCTTATTTACTAATTTTGGGATGCTACGAGCTCATTGCTGCTGGGTGAGCAACAGAGCCCAAGGAGGCTCAGCGTCAGGCTGGGTGGGAGGGAATATAACTCAGTGACTGTTGATAGTGAGGCAAATATCAGCAAAGCATGGGACAAACCTAGGGGAAAGTCAGGCAGCCATCATTTCCCTGACACTAAGGAAGCCTAATCAACTGATACGAAAGATCACTCGTTTGCCAATTGCAGTTACTTGAGTAAATGCTGAGCAGTGTGACAATAGGGAGACTACAACACAGAGCTCACCCAGCTCAGGGGAGTTAAGACCAGCCTTAGTCAATGGTGTTTTCCTTCCAATGAAGGTGGGAAAAGAGGAGAAAAGTCATTTTAGTTCCTGGGTTTAAAACGGATGTAAACATGTTGTTTGAATTACGCACTGCCAAGGAATATTTAATGTCCATCCCTGAGATGCAACAAGCCGGATAGAAAGTGTCAGCTGAATCACTGCCAAAGTGATGATGAAATAAATAAATAAAGGTAAAAGGTTATAAAGACAGGGCAAGACTTGCTCTCTCATTTGCCCCTTGAATCACTGTAGACATAATTTTTCATCTTTCAATGAGAAAGAATGAAAGAAATGCTCACTTTGTTCAAAATATTACAAAGAAAATTATTTTAAATGACCAGGATATTGAACAAGTTACTTTTTCTCTGATTTTTCTATTGTTTCTCTTCTCCCACTTCATGTATTCTAGTCCTTCTGCTGCTCTGTACATTTGCAAATGTACTTTTTGTACTTTGTACTTTGTACTTTTTCAAACATCAAAACCACTAAGTTGCAACATAAGCCTGATTTTCAAATCTAGTTAAAATTTTTGAAATTACAAATGGCTCAAAGGAACAACAATTCTCTTTCAATCATGAATTCTGCTCTTTTTTACAGGTTGGGGAAAGTGACAAGGAAAGCAGTAAGGCAAAACACAGGAAGGTCCAGTTGCAAACAGAGCTGTATTATAAGTAATAACTTTTAAAGAAAAGAATTGTTAACTAATCAGTAAAAAGCCAACTCCAGCTTTCATCTTTCTGTAACCTTCACCACTATCAACAGTTCTCATTGTTTTTTCCTTGTGGAGGGAAGCAGTTGGTAAAACAAAGAAAACCTAAAAACTATACTTCTACCAGTAAGTTTCAAGTTACCAGCCTGGTGGTGTGAGCCTAGGAGAAGAAAACCCAAGCCTGTCTCATGGTTCATTTCGGGCATTCCTTTTAACACTGGTTCCTGTTAACAGGGTTCCTATTTAATACTGATGCAAGTCTCCATGCTCTCTCAGCTGCTGTACTCCAGCCATGCAATGACCCTAAGTGTGGAGAGCTGCATGACTTTCCCAAGCAAGGAACCAGAGGCATTGTGTGGAAGAGCAGGGAGATGGATCCTCCTGGCTGTCCTTGGCTGCTTTGTGTGGAAATCCATCGTCCTCTCAGGGTTGGAGCATAATAATTTACAGACTGTACTTGCTGTCAAGCCTCTGCTGCCCTGAAAAGCTGTTTGTCCCCAGCGGTACTGAGGAGAAATCACTCCAACACAAGTACATTAAGCACATGAAGAGTTCTGACAAAAAGCAGAGCAATAATTTGTTTGGTAAGCTCACTTATGCTTTATTCACTTCATCTATTGGCTGACCAACAGCTCCATCAGGAGTTTTTGCAGCAGTCAGATACAGAAGCATGACCTCAAGTCTGGCTCAAGTCAAAACGTCCTCCGTGCAGAGGTGTACTGCCACCTTGACTTACACCACGTGCAGTACAGACTAAGCATTAGCATTTTTTCAGTAGCAAGAGCCAAGCATGACCGTGCCAAGCTTTGGCAGGTTAATGTGCTCTGGACATGTCTAAAGCACTTAACAGTTTGATGTGGCAATAGCAGGTAACACAATTTTAATCAAATTTCAGCATTTTTATCTCTCTAGGTGTAAAAGATTCATGAATGCAACATCCTGTGACCTCTTGCATTCACTTTTTCATGCAGGTTCGATGGAAATTAGTGTGTCAGTGGCACACTGATATGATAAAAAACTGATTTGCAAATTGACCACTGAAATACTGAACAGGAGAACATTTTGTCTTCATGACACTGTAAAATAGGAGAAACAGATCAGTAGAAGTCTACTTTTCTACAGCAGAGCCTGAGATAAGCCCTTCGTTATTAGCCACACATGTACACAGCAGTTACAGTAAACAAGCCATAATAGAAAGAAATGTTAATCTATTTTTTGAGGTATAAGGCACATGTCGGCTGGCTTCTCCTGTCTCAGCATTGTATTGCAACCTACACGTTACAGGTGCGTTGTATGGAATAAATAGAATAAGAAGAGCTAATGCATATAACAAAACAGAGACACCGACAGCTTTACTGCACTGCTGGACAATGTTTGGGTATTTGCTGGTGGCAGATGGTAGGCCTTTTCATCCATAACTGTTTCCCCTGGATGGAGGATTGTTTGATCACACGCACACAGTTACTGCCACTGTCATCTTTGTTGTTTTGCATCATTCTTACAGCTTTGAAGGCCTCCGTGTGTTTAATCATTTGTGCAGAGATTTTATGAGGCAGGTGCTTGAGAGTGTGGTAGAAGGGATAAGATAAATTAACCTTCAGCTGCTCTTAACTCCAGCAAAGGCACAGCCTTAGCTGTTCTTAGTGGCCCATGTCTCGTATTCCACATTAACATCTGGACTGAAGACACGTGGTGTTAAGTGGTAACATACTGGGGCCAAATAATTGAATACACCAACATGTATGGCCTAATGCCCTCCACAGCGAATGCCAGTGAGAAGGCACAATGTCTGTTTAATACCAGCAAATTGATTTTGAGCTGAAATACTCTTCAGACCAGCTTGCATTTTTCTGTTGTTCAGACCAAAAACTGCATGAGGCTGGAGGAAACGAAGTTTCTCTTCACAGTGGCAGAGCACCTGAGCTGTGCATCCCACCAAGAGACTGCTCTGGCTGCAGGGCACCCACAGCTCTGCACTCATGTAAGTCTCAACCCCTTGTTCCTAACTGAGTGCTCTAGTCTGCTGCTGAAAACTCCTCTGAACACTTCTTCAGCTAAAATTTTAAAGGAGAGAAAAACAGGTAAACAAACAAACAGGAGGATTTCTCTCCCGGCAGAAATTCCAAGCTATCACAAAAGTCCAGACTAAGGGATGTGGAGGCGCGTTAGTAAAGAGCTTTGCTCTCAACACTTTCTTTTGCCTGTGTACAGACAAGTGATACCAGGCCACCCAGCGTTCTGGCTCCCTGAGATCCCTTTCTATAGCATAACTCCATCCATATATACCTGGGCTCTAGGTTCTACTCCAACTCTGGGCCATGGAAATAAGACCCAAGTGCTTACCATTGCATGGCCTATCATTCCTTCACGTGGCAATTGTACCTGGGCCCTTTGCAGGTGGTGTATTGCAACTGTTTTCTTCTGAAGGCAAATCAATACAACAAAACTACTCTGTTGCACATCCTTTGGGTGCTTAATGAGCCAAGATGCTCATTACTGTCATCTCTGTAGAAGCCTGAGATAAAAAAATTCCAGCCTTGATCAGCTCAGGCTAGATGATACTATGCATATACATACTATACATACTATACATTACAACTATGAAATAACATTTCTTTTAGTCCTATGATTTTTTCTTCCTCACTTCTCATTGTGTCTTTTTATGCCCACAGAGGAATTTATTCTTGTTTGTTTAAGTATCGTCTACCTGGACTCCCTCCAAACATCAATTGTAAGCTTGATTAATTATCAAGGAGATCATTACAATTTATAAGAAGTTGTGTGCTAATTACATGTACCCTATGAGTATTTTCCTCTCATGTGAGTGAGTGCTCATTTTGCAGATTAATAACGAACATCGCAACTGCAAGTGCAACCAGTACTGTGACTGTCAAATAAAGGTATGAAGGGATTGGGCTCTTAATTAAGCCTGGTCTTTGCTTTGCATTACAAGTGCTACTATCATCTTGCTTCCAGGAAAGGCTGTTTATTAAAAATATATTATCCTCAAGAGACATAAAACCCACTAAAACACTGCTAATACCAAAAGAATCACTTACTATTGAAAACTATTTCATACCCACACTGAACTAGAGTCTATGAAAATTATTACCCTGTTAGACCTGAAGAGCGACACATTCTCTCTTATGCAGGCAAATGCAAATAAGCTTTTCTCTTCTGTCTGAGCCAGAATCCAAAGAACACAAGCCTGTTGTTTCCTTTCTCCAATTGAGTTTGGCCTAGATTCTCTCACTAAGACTGTCTGTAGACTTCACAAGTAATTTTTGTAGTCGAGAAGCACAATGAAGTTGGCTGTGAGTGGTCATCAGTCAGAAGACACTGTTTTGTTTATTACCAGCTTCATGGGCTACATGAGAATCTGCAGTTTGAAAGAGAAAAATGGTCTACTTATATTTTTTAAGAGCACCTCATTCCTCCTTGCAATCTAAAAAACAATACTCACGGTTTTAAGACAAGAAAAAATGTGGGTAGAAATATCTCAGCAACTGATGCTTCTGAGAAAATAAGTCCTTTTATTTTGGACATCGACATTCTGCTGGAAGTTTATGGTCTGCTTTGGGATGGATTTCCTTTGGTTGAATGTAGGTGTATCAGGGCAATTGCTTTTGAGAGTGATAGCTTTATGTCAGAAAAACAGTCCTGCTTCTCTCAGTTCTATTCAACATCCTATTACTTTTAGCTTCCTTCCTATAGCACTTTTCAGATTATCACCTGTTTCATTCCTTTTAGTAGCTTGGCTAAGTTTCTGATGAATGTGTTATTTTCAGTAAGATCTCTTTTGTTCCTCTAAAAAGCCCCAAACTAAATTACTCTAGAGTTGTGCCTGTATGGCTGCCCCCTTCTTCTCCCTCTTCAATCCCTGCATTAATCCTAGGGCTGAAATTCAAAAAGTTGTTTTGAGCAAGAAACAATTTCTCTTACTCACAACCCTCACATTTTAGAAATCACGAGAATGAAAATAACCTCTTGTGGAATATTTCTACAAAGACTCTTCTTTTTTTTTTTCTGACTTTCATACCCCAGAAGAGATAATTACAACTCATGTAATTTCTTGTTCACTAGTTCATGACTCCATGACTCAGGTGCCAGGTTCTTCCACTCAGCATGACCTTATAGTATTTACATTACAATAGCATAAAATTGCAGTTACAAACAGTTTAAAAGTCAAGAAGTTTGTCACTTGAAACACGAGTTTTTCTTATCAAAGTGACTTTCTTTTGGTTAGTGAAAACATGTTGCAGTAGTAACAAACTGTCTGGTCATAAAGGTATATTACCTGACTTCATGAATACCAAAACACATGTATCTTCTATTATAAAAGGTAGATAATTTCTAGATATTATTATCCTAGATAAAATCGAAGATGCTGCTTCACAAAGACTTCCTAAACACAGATTCTTCTTTAACTAATACAACTAGAATAACTAAAATGAAACCTTTCCCATAGAACACAACATTTTGGTTCATGTTGGGTAATTGATTCTGACCAAGCTGATCTCCTTTTACAGTCAGGTTACCCACCTGCTGGATGAGGGCAAGGCTGTGGATGTGGTCTACCTGGACTTCAGCAAAGCCTTTGACACCATCTTCCATGGCACACTCCTGGAAGAGCTGCAGCCCACGACTTGGAGAGGTGTACTCTCCGCTGGAGAATCAGCTGATGGCCGGGTGCAGAGAATGGTGGTGAACCGTGCTGCATCCAATCAATGTCTGGTCTCTAGTGGTGTCCCCCAGGGATCAGTGTTGGGCCCAGTCCTGTTTAATATCTTTCTTGATAATCTGGATGAGGGCATTGAGTCTATCATTAGCAAATTTGCAGATGACATCAAGTTGGGTCAGAGCGTTGGTCTGCTAGAGGGTAGGAGGGCTCTGCAGGGGCACCTGGTCAGGCTGGATAGATGGGCTGAAGCCAATGGGACAAGGTTCAACACGACCAAGCTCCGGGTCCTACCCTTTGGCTGCAATAAAGCCATGCAGCACTACAGGTTGGGCACAGAGCAGATAGAAAGCGGCCCAGCAGGAAAGGACCTGGAGGTGTTGGTTGACAGCGGCTAAACATGAGCCAGAAGTGTGCCCAGGTGGCCAAGAAGTTCAGTGGCATCCTGGCCTGTATCAAGTATAGTGTAGCCAGCCAGACTGGGGAAGTAATTCAGTGATTCACCCTGTATTCAGCACTGGTGAGGCCACACCTCAAGTGCTGTGTCCAGTTCTAGGCCCCTCACTCAATTCAGGAAGAACATCAAGGGGCTGGAGTGTGTCCAGAGAAGAGCAACAAGGCTGGTGAAGGGTCTGGAGCACAAGTCCTGTGAGGAAAGGCTGAGGGAGCTGGGGCTGTTTAGCCTGGAGAAGAGGAGGCTCAGGGGTGATCTTGTCACACTCTACAACTAGCTGAAAGGAGGTTGTAGTCAGGTGAGGTTCAGCCTCTTCTCCCAGGCAACCAGCAACAGAACAAGAGGGCATAACCTCAACTTGCACTAGGGAAGGTTTAGATTGAACATTGAGGAGAATTTCTTCATGGAAAGAGTGATTAGATATTGGAATGGGCTCCCCAGGGAGGTGGTGGAGTCACCATACCTGGAGGTGTTTAAGGAAAGACTGGATGTGGCACTCAGTGCCATGGTCTGGTTGACGAGGTGGTGTTCAGCCAATGTACAACCTGTGGGTTGTACTTTACCTTAGAGATCTTTTTTAACCTATTTGATTCTGTGATATCCTACCAGCTGAGCTTTCATCAGAGGAGGAAAACCAAACCAGTCTTCCTCTATCGACCTTCCAATACCGCACAACTCTCCTACCAGTAGCTGACTGTGTCCTGGGCCTGCCCTTGCCACTGTGCCTTGCTTTAATCCTGCTTTCCCACTCATTCTGCCAAGCAGAACTGCAACCAGCTAACATTGCTGTCAAATGCCTTTCTTCTCCTATCAGTACCAATCTGAATTACAGAGTAGGCAGTGAGTTTGCTGACACTCATACTTAAATCAGAATAATGTTTCTTATCTGGTAAATTTGTTTTTATGACCTTGGTGGCGTATTTATAAAATTCTATTTTTCTGAGGAAGACACTGGTTTGTGTTTGCTCATGCAACAGCTGTGCTTTGTCCTTTAAAAATACAGTATAGTCCCTATGCCTGGCTAATTTTAGACTACATAGGTCTCACTGACCATCTAAAAATAAGTTTCTAATGTTCACATGTAGGATGCATAGTATCATCATTCGACCAAATGTGGTAGCATAAAGGGGTCCTTATCAGGTCTTTGGCTTCTTCTATAGGGCAATAATTACTTTAAAATACACAACAAAACCATAAACAGGCCTAGTACTTCCTGTTTGCAAAACATCATGAGCAGAAATTAATGTTTTGTGCAAATAGAGTCTGGAATGAGGACACATTCAGATCTCTCCCAGCAGTGATCAAACAATAATGTTTTTTACTTCCCTGAATGGGTCTGGTTAATCATAACCCCTGTACAGTAAGGGAAAAATAGTGTTGGAATGCAAAACAAAAAATTCTGACCCTAGAAATATCAATGAAACTCTTTCTTTTAAATAAGCATAACCAAAACATCTTGTTATCAAGCATTCAAATCAATCATTTTCTAGAGACAGGCCCAAAATATCTAGGTCACCTGATTCCCAAGGCTTTTAGGTTTCTTCTTCCTCAGTGATCCTAACTCAGGTGAGAGATCTGAGAGGACCTGTGTTTCTCAGACCCAAAGCAACCCCTATAACAGAGCAGACCTGGATTTTGATCACCCAGGCTTTTTCAAGCGAAGCATACCAAGCTGGCTGAGAGAAAATGCCAAGGGTCATCTAACATTCAGACAGATGGGCTATGAAGGCTTTGGCAAAATGTTTTCATTTTCATTAACCGGGCATTTCTTTGACAAAAACCAGAATGGAAAAGGTTTTTATGAGACAAGACCTTATGAAACTTGTATCGGTCACAATTTAAAGGAACATCATGAGCAGTAGAATTAAGAGTGTCTGGCTTTTTATTGCTTTATGTCACAAATGGCGATCTTGGTGGACTTAATCATTTTTAGTAAGAGATGAGGTGGTGGTTGAAGTCTGTCTTTCTCACCTTCTGTTCCTTTCACAAATCCAGAAGGAACTTTGTGTCTTTGAGAAAACTGTGTTTCTTCAAACCCAATAGACAACTCCATAATTCCAGAGTTAGTGGGAAAAGACAGTAAGAGCAGTGTACATAAACACACCAAACACATCACCATATCAAAAAGGTTTTGGTTACCATGCCTGCAATACAGGCATTTACCAGTACAGGAGGTACTGATATTTTCCTTCTACAGCTGCAAATCTAATTAATGTGCTCCATCCCCATGCTATTATTCTACAGATAGGCAAAAGCACCAAGTTAAGTGTGTTGCACAGAAAATAATTAAAATCCAATTAGCAGGAATTTTGGTCATCAAAGGTTTTAAGAATTAATCCTAAAGACCTCAGTGCAGCTGTTTGGAAAGTAGTCAGAGCCTACTTATTTGATGAACTGAACTGGAATATGTAAGCCCTTGTTTTGAAAACCTCTCAAGAAATACTTCTGTATGACAAACTGTGGATGGCAATGGGATATTTTTAGTGTCATGTTGGAGTGCATTGAAAGTTTGCTTGCATTCCTCCAGAAGAGGATGAGTCATTACTCGCAGATTAGATGTGCAATAAATTTAACTTTTTTTTCCCCTCATGCAATACTATAAGGCAAAATAGTTTCCTGAAATGTGTACTTTATTGAAGTTTATTCTTCACTGAGACTTTATTTTTTAATTTTAATATTTCTGTCACCACTTTACCTAGTAGGCATGGTTCTAACCTATCACAGGGGTTCTTGACATTAATACTCTCATTGCAGACATTAGTACCGTCTACCTATATAACAAATGTGCTGCACAGATTCCAGGGTTAGTTCTGCATCCCACAAAACTTGATTATTTCATGTCTTACATAACTTTTAAAGCTTTTCTTTAGCTTCCCTTTAACCATTTGCCTGTTTTGGTTAACACTTCCCACACTGCTAGTTTAGGTCATTAACAGTTTGCCTTTTTCAAGAATTTTGAAGTTTCAGTATTTGCCCAGTAGTTGCAATAACAGAGTTCCAACAGCACAGTTGTGCCCTGCTGTAATAGAAATAATAAACACGTCTTTGTTGTTCCTTTCTGCAAGCTGTGATTATGGTTGCTACTTCCTTAAATATTTGCTGTTGCACTCAAATGAAAAAAGAAGCTCTAAGGATATTGCCATCAGATTGTGATGGAAAGGACTCTGCTGTATGACAATATGAAAAGGCATTGTAAGGCATAGCCTCACACAAAACAGAAGATATGATGTTCTGTGGTTTCAGCAGAGCATGTGAATTTTCCAACAATATTTCAGGGCTTTCTGCAGCAACAGGTTTTGTAAGTGAAGATGTTTTCATAAATGAAGATAGACTCACCCAACTATACGAGTGGGTTTTGAACTCCATGGTAGGATGGATGCCTAGTATTATAAAGCAACTCCTAAGAGGAAACATCTATAGTGGGAACTTTGTGGTGTTTATTGAATTTTAAGTACATATTTTTCCTAATTCATGGCAGCTCTCATGCACAACATGCTCTGTTCAAAAAACAAAGTCCTTTATATTGTCATACAGTTCCAAACTGAGCAGGTTAGATTTTATGCAATTCAAAACAACAGTGGTCCCTATTGTTCTTGCTTGTATTATCATATGAATACTGTTATGATTGTATAGAAGGATTTTTTTTCCTTCGGTAGAGGAAAAGTGTTCCAACAGAATGTTGTATACAGACTGCATTATTCAGCAGGGCTGAAGGGGTGAAAAAGAGCATCCAGAAAATCAACTGTTACAGAAGTTAAGAAGATATTCTCAAAGCACTGATTTCTCCAAGAAAACAGTTAATTTATTACCCCTACATCATAAAGCTCAAGGCACTTAGAGAATTCACAGAAACTATGGGAGAAACATCTATTCAGAAGCTACTGACAGTGATCTGTAATGATGATCAATGACTCTTGCAGATAAACAGACTTTAAAGGCTGGAAGGAAACTTTTAACTGCCCTGCCTGTTTTCTGTAGGAATTGCCTCCAGGGTCTCCAGGCTCCGCTGTAACTTGTGTTTCAAGAGTTTTCTGAAAAGATATTCTACATGTAAGGAATCAAAGAGGTGAGTCATGTTATATTTGGACTTTATTGGTGACCTGAAACCTGGGAGCTTGTATTTTAGATGTTTGCAAGTGTCCCAAAAGTAGAGTTTGCAGAGAGTAACCTATTTTATGAGGTTTATAGCATGAAATCCTTTTTATTCTGAATGTTGAGATCTTCACAGAGAAGGAAGGAGAAAAGAAAGGAATTTGTGGTGATGAGGCTTAGTACATCTCTTCTCATTATTGGCTGTGAATATATTCAAAACATGGGAAAAAAAGCTAGTGAGTTTACTAGGACAGTGGAAGGAAAGTTGGGATATGGGAAAGCCTTCCCTACTTGACTGCAATGTCATTTTCCTAAGGCAAAAGAGAAAATAAAAACCTAGTGCCAATGAATTGATCTTCATCTTGCTCCAGTGATGTGCACATCACCACCATTAATTTGACAGTGTTCTAGTTCTTGCTTCTGATCGAAGGCTTTAGCTGGGACAGTGTCATAGTTCTTTGACAGTTCAGAATATAGAGCATCTCAAACACAGGAAGAAAAGCTTCTGTATTTCATTAAATAGCTTTTGGAGGCATGATGAAAAGCTGAGATAGAAAGAGATTGCAAGTGCTGATGGAGGCATTTACACCAAGTTTCTAGGCTCCGCTTTAACTTCAACTCCTGGCCTAACAGCGCTTGGCATCATCTTTGAGCAGCATGAATCTGAGAGAAGGAAAGGAATGTGAATGAGCCCATTAGCCCAGATACAATAGATCTTGTACTTTTGGGATGTTAGAAATTGACACCATATGTTGGTGAAAAGCCTGAGAGATCAGCCAGCTCCACAAGTTACTGTTAGGAAACAGCTTGTTTGTCTGGCTTTAATTTGCTGCAACTGGGCTGCCTGAGTGTGAGTGCACACGTCTACACACACACATAAAAGTCTTTTCACTGCCCCATGGAATTCCAACAAGACACACATGCCATTCGTCACCACTCGAATGGCATGCAGCACTCCCAAGTAACAGAAGGCTATTTCCCCTTTCAGAGGCACAACAGCAGGAAATATATTCCAAACTCATCTCATTTGCTTTGTGGAATTGCTCAGGCCTCTTGCCAGCTGGAAGGTGGTTTGCAAGCACACATCAGCTTCTAGCCTTTCTCAAACACAACCTTATTTAATAGCCTACTTTGATGAGCTGCATAAGATAAGTCAACCCATAAATGAGGGTAGATTGGCTGCAAATGCTTGTTCAGTCTGTGCTGCCAGCACTCACTACATGTCATACCCAAAAGGGTCACAGCTCATTGCCAGAAAAGGTAACAATGCCTCAGAGAGGTCATGGCACAGGATACAGTGCAGTATGTGTGCTGGGTGACATGGCTCCTTGACCACAATATAGAGGTAAAAGCAAGCAAACTGCTGCCTTCTAATATACCTATGCCCCACACAGATGACCCAATGTCCTGGGCTGTGAGCTTTGTAACAAAATCTTTTTCTGGCCAAGAAGCACCAAACAGTACGAGATCCAAGAATCAGAGAGTTGTAGAGTATCAGTTCCACTGCTGCCCCATTGCTCCAAGAGGTTGGACAGGCAGCTTTGTCCTGGGGAGTCTAGCAATGTCAGCTTCAGTAGCTGATGCTTTATTCGCCCTGACAACAGTGATGTAAATTAGCCAGCAGCTCCCATGCCAGCACAGCCCAGCACAGCCAGTTTAAGTCCCATGCAATTCAATCATCTGGATTTTGCATTTGGGTTGATAACCACAGCTTGGCCACCTCCCTCTTATATTTGTCCTAGTTCCCCTAAACAGCAGCCAGGGGATTTCCAGTGTATTTCCTAAGGGAAATTCCAGTATAACCAAAATACAACTCTCAATGATTTCCTTGCAGTACTAGTACATCATTGATCAAGACAAACCAGAGTCTTCTAAATGAGCATGTTATATGGCAAAATATGTTTAAAAATGTTCCCAGAGGGTAAAGATTTTTGTAAGGTTTTTTTGTTATAGAATGCAAGAAGGCAAGAGGCTGCCTATAACCATCAAGAGAAGCTGCTAAGGATGTCCTGAGAAACATCAGTAAACACATAGAATCTAACCAATGGTTTGGGTTGGAAAGGACATGAAAGAATATCTATTTCCAATCCCTTGCTGTGGGCAAGGACACTTTGCACTAGACCAGGTCTCTCAAAGCCCCACCCAACCTGGCCTTGAACAATTCTAGGGCTGAGGCATCCACAGCTGCTCTGGGAAATCTGTCCCAGTACCTCACCACCCTCACAGTAAAGAATTTCTTCCTAATATCTAATATCAACCTACCCTCTTTCAGCTTAAAGCCATTTCCCCTCATCCTGTCACTCCATACCCTTGTAAAAAGTCCCTCTCTGGCTCTCTTGTAGCCCCTTTAGGTACTTGAAGGCTGCTATACGTATTACTGATACTTGCAAGGTGTGGATTACAGATGGCATTTATGTTATAACTAAGTATTTGAAGAGTAAGAAGGTTAATCTTTACTCTAGAGTTACTTTATTGAAGATCAAAGTAAAGCTGGTTCTCTGTTGCAAGAGACGCAGACTACTCAACTGGTGATGGACAAGACCAACACTGGGGAGGAAGAGGAGTACACCACCTCGCTGTTTCAAAGTGTTGAACATACACAACATTCATCACCCAATTTGGAATTTTCCCCATGATGTCAAAATTAAAACTATGATGTCACCTATTTTCTTAAGAAATCATGCCAGACTACCTCAAGTGGCCATCCAAGTTTGTGTAGTCCTGACAATGCAAGATGACGGTTCTTAAACAACTATTTCCTGGCAAAAGATTGTTTTGGCTTTAGTAAAGAGAACAAATCCTGTAATTGTTTAGGAAAGAGCAAAACTTCCAGAACTATAGTACAACTTTCAATGTAAAATCTAATCCCAAAACCTGGAACTGTGGTTCACAGTTTGTGGACACCCCTTGCAACATAACTCTGACTAGCCATAAGTGAAGTTTGATTTATTTACTAGTGGAAGGAGTCAGTGCATACCATGAAAACTACAAATACTGAAGTATCTGGAGATGTTTTCAGGGCACAGACAGTAAAAGCATCAATATATACAACTACCAGAATGTCCATGAAACTTGCCTCCCTTAAGAGACTCTGCTCCAGTTATGTCAAGAGTACAAATCAATGCTTTCAAATTGGTTTAAATTTTGTTTTGTACTTGGCGTACTATACTGCAGTGTATGTTTTGTTAAAGAAATAGAAATAATAAATATTGTGGGCTTAGGTTTTCTGTGGGTTTTTTCTTTTTTATTTTTTTGGTAGGAGTATTCCTGCATTTAAGAAAAGTTGTAGTTGGTGAAAAGCTCATAAATGCTTATAAGTGCTTTCAGTTCCTGGATTAAAAATAAGGAAGAAGATTCACTATTCACTCAATTCTTATCCTCAAGAAGGAAGATCCAGGGAACTGTAGGCTGGTCAACCTTACCTTGATCTCTAAAATGGTAATGGAAGGAAATAGTCAGGGAAAACCATTTTCAAGCATATTGATTACAAGTAGGTTAACGGAAGAGGTTAACACAAATTTGCAAAGAGATGCCTTCCCTCCTCACCCGTTCTGTGTTTCTGTGAGCTTGCTGACTGAAGATGAAAACTGATCCAACTCCTCTCACTTCACAAATTCCATACTGTCCCTTGTACCTTTCAACATGGGGAATTAGTAACTAAGTAAATGCACTTAGTAGTTCATCTCTTAGTCATCACCACATTTAATTAGTTAGATGTTTCAATAATAGCTCCTCTTGGAAGAGTAGAATAATTAAAATATCCAGGTTCATGCAGCAGGATGTAAAATCCTTAGTTTGGAAGATAGCACAGACCTAAATACAAGCTCTTGGGCCAGCAGTCCAGGCTTGGTGATTGTCTTTGCCAAAGTCGCTTCAGCTCTAATAAGACAAGGAGTAAATAGGCTAGTGAGAGTTCAAGAAATGTCTAACTATTTCAGATAGAACACATCAAGTTTCTTGGAACTTTAACAACAAATTTTATTTTGCAATGCATCCTCCTAAGCCATGAATACGATTGTCTGGAGCAGTATCCGTAGCTTAGGAATGATATCATTTCATCTGTGCTGTGCACCTCTGTAGTGGCTGTGGCATCTGGTTACACAAATATGGTTTGTCTGCTTGAATGATGTAGGTAAAACACTGCTTTCAAAGTAAACAGAACAAGGTCGCAGCAGTAAAAAGGCAAATAGAAGCAGCGAGTAAAGTGTTATATCATAGGGGTTTTGTAAAAGTTGCCTTGAAAATGCGAGATACTTAATTAAAAAAAAAAAAAAAGGCAGGTACCAGTTAGAGGGTCAATTGTATACTTGCTCTTAACACCTTATGAATCAGAGTGCAAAACATTAAAAGTTCAGGAACTTAAACACTTAGTGGCCTGGCACTACTTGTATTGGTGGCAGGGGAAAGTGTACTTGTTTAAAAAATTTTCTGCTAAGTTCCCACTGTCAAACACATCAGGTAGTATCTTCTCATTCCACATCTGTTAGTTGGGAAACATATACTATTATGTCCATTGCATAACAAACACATTGGAATATTTATTGCCTCTCTAAATTAAAAAAAAAAAAAACAACACTAATGATAATTCAAGGTATTTCAAAAGGTTTAATTGTAAACCTGTTAAACAGACTTGACAGTACAATTTAACTTCTGTTGACTTTTTTCCTCCTCTGTATCCTGTCAAAAGATGTTTTGCTAAATATTTTCAATTTATTGGGAAAACAAATAATGAAGAAATAAGCAATATGCATGCAGTCAGACTGGTATCAGAAGAAGTGACTGGCAAACAAAGGAATGAAAACAAGGGAAGGATGCTCAGGAGTAAGCAAAGGAGTTTCTGGAGAGAAACCGGAGCAAGTGAGCTCTGTTTTTCAATACATATTACAGGAATACTGCAGGATGCCCAGAAGGGGAGCAACCATGTGGATACTGAGTATCACATCTTCATGCCAAGACGAAGGAAGAAGAAACTTGATGTGGATGCAGAAGCACAGGGTGTTCATAACTCCTGAATGAGCTACAGATAGAATGATTTTTGAGTGGAAATAGAAGCAGAGCGATGAAATAAAGTAATGGGTACTAAGAAGAGCCATGGTGATAAGCCTGTGTTTTGAAATGTGACAGGGTTAAAGGAGATCATTCAAGGTCTGCACATGTTTGACAAGGTGTTCTGAAGAGGAAAAAAAAAAAGGGGGAGGAAATTGGTATCCGGAAACAGACCAGGGCCAAACAAATCCCAAACAGAGTGCGAGAGATGAACAGAATATTGAGACAGCAGACTAATACAAAGCAGAGTAGTGTACTGACTAGACATAGTGGAGAAGGAAGTATAATCTGCAGTTAGAAGGAATACTGGTTTATATTGACACCATAAGAAATTGAATCTGTGGTATCATGAACTCCTGGTCATGGCAGAATTGAAAAGTATCTTCTCAGTGTCAGAAATTACATGAATTGTATAATGGGAAGAAAGATAAGACAATGTAGAAACCTGTAATTGTTCAATGCTGTGACAAATGACTTCTGGAAATCTGGAAACAGATCAGAGTTGTCCATAATAAACTGTGGTCCTAAGGAGATGGTTCTGGATGCTTTCCTGAGAAGGCATGAAAATTAACATGGGACTCTAGACTTCGTGTTCTGAAGTTTTAAGAAGAGAAAGGACTGCTGGTAGGTGGACTCCTCTGGAGTCCAAGAGAAGCTTGACAGATCAGTTGTTCCACTCAGTTCCTCTGGAGACTACAAAACTTTCAGGATTTCCTTTAAAACTTATAGAAAAAAAGTGAAGAATGTAATGAAAACAGCTATATGGGTTAAATAGAATGAGTATGGAAAAACAGTTGTGTGATTAAGGATACTTGATGCTCAAAGGGGATAGAAACAAATGAAGTGATCAGAGAGGCTGAAGAAAAAGTAGGAATTGTAGAATGACAGAAAAAAAAAAAGGATGTTGGTAGAAAGCTTCAAAGGTTGCTAGTCCAACCTCCTGCTCAAAGCACAGATAGCTTCAAAGTTGGTTCAAAGGTGTTCATGCTTTTTTCTGGTCAATTCTGAAGATTTTTAAGGATAGAGATTTCACCATCTCTCAAGAGACTGTGCTGGAGTTGCATTTGTGGACATTTAGAGATTCTCAAGGTCAGATCTGTTTACAACATGAAAGCTCTTTGATATTTTTTGTCAGATCAATATTACAAGGAAATGTCTCATTCTAAATGATATAAATCTTTCCCATTGGAAACCCAAAACAAAGATTACCAATAATGTTAAAGGCTACATCAATTTCTTCCCCAAACAGCAAATAAATCAATCAGGAATGACAACATTTTACATTTGGTTTAAATAAATTATCATAAATTGCAATATAAGGTGTTGATTAAAATAGTCTTGGATAACATTATCAAAGGTTGAAGACTAAACAAAACCACAACCCAATCCCACTACCCCCCAAAACAAATAAAAACACCTCCCATAAAACAAACAAACAAAAAACCCAAACAAACAGAAAAGAAAATGCACTAGTAGATGTATTATAGTGGAAAGACTTGCCAGTTTGCAAGTTGATGTTTCTGAGCTTCATGTACTGCGAGGTCTCTTGAGAGCCCAGAGGGGGACCAGCATGAGACCCTGCTTTCCAAGATGTGCAAAAATAGAAAGCCAGGTTTATTATTTTTTGCAGTGTTTTTTGATGCTTGTAAATAGCTTTTCTTTTTATTGTATAGCATGCTTATTTGATATGTTTTTTTGCTAGCTGGCATTGCTGACAGGCTATGAAGCAATTTATTAATCTGCAAATTGTAAATTATATTTGATGGATGCTGGCATATCTCTACAGTTTTTACAAAGTAACTCTGAAAATGACATTTTTGTCTTGTGAATGGAGGATAGGACTTATTGGTCATATGAAATAATCAGTCAAAAGAAGATCCCATTTGCCACAGTGAAGCTGTTTCCTTGTGATCTGTGTGTCAGATGAACTGAGAGATTGGGGGTAAAACTGAAAGATGACAAGGAATGTGACAGAAAAATATGAACAGCACATGTTTTCAGAGTTGAGAAAGAATATGCATGGGCCTTAGTTCACTGTTTATTACCTGGAATTATGACCTACAGTTCATTAAATGAAGAGTCTTCTGCACTCAATATCAAAAAAAAAGATGTAAGGTGCATGTGCACCTGAAAAACATTAGCCTTTTCCTAAAAGAAAAGATTGTGCAAAGTGAAAGAAAATGAGGGCCCCTGGAGTGGATTAACAGATAAGAAGATGGAGCATAAGGCAGCTTGGCAAGACCGATAACAGGCTAGAGGATTGGTTGATAGGTGACACTCAGAGGTCGAGGAATGTCTCTGAAACAGAGGATGTAGCAGCCATATTTTTTTTATTCCATTAGGGTACAGGAACAAAGCAGATCATTGAACAAACTAAACGGTAAAGCCAGGGAACCTCCCAACCAAAACACTAGGAGTGTCTCCAGCTAACACAGGGAACATTTCCCATGCCTGAGCCTTGAGCGGCAGGGCTTTTCCACTAGTATCAATGTGAGACTGTGTTCAACCATGGGCATAAGAAGCAGCTGAAACAACAGAGAAGGACTGGAAAAAAGTGAAGGCAGATAAGGTTGCAATGAGAACAAAAACTTTAGTATTTAAACCTGTAAAAGTCATGTCATAAAAGTTTGGAGCTTAAGTGCTAGCTGAAAATGGGTTTGGTTTGGAGGAAAGAGTCAGCCTCTGATTGCTTTGCTGTGATCATGAAAGCAGAAATTTGTGCCTTCTTTGACGAGATAGATGACTGCAGCGATATTTGATTTTAGACTCATTTCTTCTCCTGACCCAAATAGGACTACTTGTTTGGCTGTGAAGAGATAACAGTATTTTTTGGTTTATATTCCTGATATAGAGCCTGTAAGACATCTGTATATCTGGGAAAAAATATGACATATCATTTATTGTTAAGATTTTCTGATATGGCTTACTTGTCACATAGTTAGCTATGGAACAGTCTGTCTTAAATGTCTTTTTTTTAATTAGAAGTATTTTTCTGCTAGAGAATACATAATTCTTTAGGGCAGAATAAAGAATTTCACAGAAGAACCACAAGGACATTTTAAGTAGTCAAGCTGAGAGCTAGAAAACAGATTAAAAGAAAAACTTCCCTCAATTTAAGTGGTTTACATTCACTCAGGTCAACTCATGTTCAGTAGGGAGGATTAAAAGAAGAGCTCTTTGCACAAAGGCAAAGAACTACTGAAAGGACCTTCAGTTCCGGCACTGTCAAGATTTCTTTTTAGGTTCTTTAGGCTCTTCTTTAGGCTTTTAAGAAAATCAAAATGTAAAGTTATGTAAAACCTGGGATGCAACAGAGAAAACAAATGTGGCACTATACATAAGCAGCAGAAGACATCTGATGTTGTCTCCGTTTAAGCTTGAAGCATTTTTAGATCTTGCCTTAACTTCATGAACATTTAAGAGGCTGCTGAAACCAGAGCAAATCCTGTTCATGGCATAGAATTGTTTGAAAGCTTAAGTTTCAACACATGCAGTCTAAAAGTCATTAAGATACAGCTTGAAGGGCTTTCCTCTCTATGTGGCATTGAAGACATGCCTGTTTTCATTAAACTGTCATCAAAAAGACTTGATATTAATGAGTTAGTTTTCACATTTAATTTCCTTTTCAGAAACATAAATTATCTACAATTTTGAGTTCTACACTTTCCTCATTTGGTTTCAAATATTCTGTACTGTGCAAGCACTTTATAGAAAAAATGGGATGAAACAAAACCCTTTAATGCTTTCCTAACATAATAGACTACATCTTGAAAGGTCCCCTTGCAAAACAGAAGACACTGCAAGTGCTTTCAGTACCGGTTTCACACTTTTGTACTTATGTCTGACATCAAACCACTACAAGAGTCAGTAGACTTCAAACAGCTTCTTGACACAAAATAAAAGAAAGAAAAAGCTCGGCAACAAATACTGCATGGAAAAGATTTCTTCTGCAGATTCAATTACTACCTTCTTATATTGTCTCAGGTAAGTCTCCCACTGAAGTGGTTTCACTTAGTGCTTTATGAACTTGTCTCTCCTGAAACAAAGAAAGAACTTAAAGAGTTAATATAGAGGGTGCTGAAGTTTGGCTCTAGGGGGATATGGTACCATGCTCTAGGGAA
>VZRE01009912.1:3233-14110 GCA_013396775.1 Cephalopterus ornatus
TTTACAAAGATGAAGTTTCATGTAGTATGAAATAATGCTGCACGATGAGTCAAAATAAAGGTTTGCAGAACCCGTGCTCTGTCAGGGACACAGTATTTTGTGAACTCCCTCCGTTCCCTTTTGCAGGCATCAGAAATTCAGATGCCAGATTGTTGCATTTTATGGTGACCTCCTTTTTTTCCCCAGGCAACTACTCCAAGAGTTGGAAATATCTCTATTTCTGACACTTGATTTGGCTGCCAAGACCAGCCTTGGCTACTCTACTCTTCCCTGTTTCTCACTACTAGTGAAAAATGTGCAGTTTTCGTAGTAACACAAGTGGGTGGGGCTGGATCCTTCCACTGTGGAAGTCGTGCGTGTATTTGAATATTTGAAACAATACTTCATTAAAGAAGGGAAGAGCCTTATAGTGAATAAAAATGTTTACTGTTGACAACCCGTGTGTAACACATTGTCTTCTGTTTGTGCACACCAGCACTGCAGGTACAGTGCTGCCAGCACACGCAGCTTTGGAGCTGGTTTTGATGTCGTGCTCCTCCTGTGAAACTCCGGTATTCAAACGGTTGCCCAAAAATGAAGGCTTTCCAATGACCTCTTAAAGAGCTAGTCTTTGTAATTGTGGAAGAGAATAAAAGCACTTAACGAGTTACCTCAGTGAAAAATCTGCATGCAGCTCTCAGGAACTTCAAGTCTGACTCTCATCCTGGGCTCTGAGTCCTGGCTGTTGGAGGAAGGACTTCAGCAGGGTCCTAGCTACCATCAGCATGTATAAAACTGAAAAAACCTATTGCTTGATTCCCCCCCTCTTTTGAGTCTCACAAGGCTTGTGCATCCTAGCTACTTTTTATTTTCAGTTTGAGAATTGATTGTATTATTGGGTAACTTCAGGTGACATTGACTGTATCGTCAAACTTGTTACTTGATTGTAACTCAAAATCTAGGGAAGGGAAAAACCACAGAAAACCCCAACCACTAAGAAAGAACTTCTCATCATTTAATTGTCATGGGTAAAATTAAACTCCATAATATTTTTATGCATAATAACACTTAATTTTTTAGGCTGGCAAGGTAGCACTTATAACTGTATTCACAAACCTTGATGTACAAAATGACTTTGCAGATAGGTGAGGGGTGTTTTATTTTTTTTTTATAATCATGATTTTAAAATATCTTTTAATTAAATTGCTAACATATATTTGCATTTTTTTTAATGTGCCTTACACTCTCTTTTACCTTTATTTCATGCTCAGTTTTAACATGGTTTTCCTATTAATGTTTACGGGTAATTGCATACGAGAATTTAACATAGGACACAAGTAGTTTAATTGCAGATATCAACATGGAACCTGCCTAAGAGTGATAAGGAAAATATCTGTTGTTGGTCTTCTGAGTAAGTGTCAGAGTTCATTTTAATACACATTCAAAGAAAAAATATAAATGCAAAACAAACATTTTCTGAGGATTTTTTAGACGTCTCATTCACAGCTACTGTGTGTTGAGCTTACATCTGTAAGGAATGCATTTCCAAATGACAGAAAGCTTCATTGAATGTCCCCCTTTCTCTCACTGGTAGCAGTTTTAACCCTTGAAAAAAGTGAAAACACTGGTTTGTGTCAAAAGAGAAGATAAACAACCATGACATTTAGGAAAAGTGATTTTAAAAAAAAAGATTTTTATTAAGTCTTCTAGTAGCAGTTGGTGCTCTTTTAATTAAATGGTGGATTCCATTTAAAGTGTCCGTCAGGAGTCCAGATGGAGAGAGTGCCTGATTGTTCTCATTAGGATTTGCTGAGCAAGCCAGGTTATATAGTGTGCTGCCCCTGTGTGCCTTCTGTAGGTGGCAAGCTACAGAAGCCAGCAAAGCTGTGCCATCAGCCAGATAACTGGAGCTTATCTTGGAACTGATTTGTGCTTTGCAACACATATAATACATCTTCTTTAAAGAATAATGTCAACATTCTGTCTTTTCCTTCTGATTTAACTATATTTTGGCATAATTATAACGCAAACAGCACAGGGTATGGGCTTTGGACAGTGTCCTCTCCTGAAGTTTTTCACACTGACTATGGGCTTTCAAAACAAAAGTGGTAGTTCCTTTTTACAGACGTTATCTCGGGTCTGCCTTTATGTTTTAGAGAAGCTGATTGTGCATTCCTGTCTATGGTACACGTGGAATAACTGGTTCCTTTCCTCTGTCCACCCGCAGCGTCTTTGCGTTAGTAGAGCTTCTCGTGAGGTTGGATTAGGTTGCAGGGCTGTATCTACCCTGACAGCAAGTGAAGCTGTACAGTTGGGGTTTTTTTTTCTGGCCATGTGGTAAAACTTCAAGACTCCATTGATTTCAAAACGTCATCTATGTATGCGTGTCTCTGACAGCGCCGTATTCAGTCAGCTCCCTCAAAACATAGCTGCTTCCCTCACCGCTCCACCTGCCCCCTGTCATCAGTATCTAATAGCAAGAAATATGTGGTTGGGTATTGTAGCTGGACACTGTCTTGAAGAGAAAATGTACAGATAATACATTAGTAATTAGAGCAGGAGCATTGCATTTGAATGACAAGAAGAGTTCTATTTCAATGGAAAATTTCAATAGTAAAAAAAATTCATCAAGCCGTAACGAAATGCACAGTTTTTCCAGACACTATGCTACGTCAGGAGATAATTCAGTTTGTTTTCTGTAAAGGTGAATCACATTTCTTTAATCAGGCCGGCAAGGTAGGACATGCAGCAAAGCACAAACTTTTTGCCTTCGTAGTGATTTTTACAGCTGTGTATGGAAACGTGGGAAGGCTATCCTAAACAGAAACATCCTTTCCATACAAAGAGTGCTCTCTGAAGAGGATGAAGAAGGACTTGAGAAGCTAGGACGAAGAGAAAAATAGAATTACTTCTGTTAAACAATGCATACTCCTTAGAAAAAAAAAACCAACCAAACATGATTGTTTAATCTACTATATCTTTGAGATTTTGGTGTTTACCAAGAGATTAAGATATCATTTTCAGCCTAAAATGGTCCTTTTGTTTGTGATTTGAGCAAGCACAACAGCAGATATCTCATACAAATTTTTCATTCTACTAAAAAATTAATATACTGATAAGAAGTGTGATAATTAGGCTAACAAAGCAGTCTGGTCTCATTAATATGAAGGCAAATTTTCAAACTATAATCTTTCTTGATGAAAAAAGAGTTATTGGACTGCAGGATTTATTTTGCAAGTAAATTGAAAATTAAATTATGCCTCAAAGGTCTTATTAATTCTTTAAAAACAATTTTAAAAGTGTGGTATTTATGATGATTCTTTTGCAACATTGCAGTGTTGCAGCTCTATTGAAATACGAGGGGAATGTAATAAAGATATTTTTCCTTTCTTATTTTTCTCCTTCATAGATCTCATCATAATTTTGCAATATTCTTAAGGAATAAGTTGAAAGAGAGTATCCCTGTGCATTACCTGTGTTTTTCTTTATTTCAGATAGGCAGCCTGCATAGCTTTATTTATATTATACCCACATAAATATGATAGCATTAACAATCTAAATAAAGCAGGAACAATCTAAATAAAAGAGGTTGACTGTCAGTATGTCCATCTGAAGTCCCTCAATGGCCCTCAGTTGTAGTACACTTGCAAAATTTAGGTAAAGATTAGATGTAAGCTGTTGATTTTCATTAAAAGGTCCATTTTAAAAAATTTGGTTTATCTGTTTTATGAGACTTGGCTTCATCAGTATATTTTACTGCTTTATAGTGTGTTATTAGTTCAACTGAATTCTGTCAATCATCTGAGAGCAAGCAATCAGTAATGATGGATTTTGTTTACTATCCCACTATTTTATTCTACCTTCTTAATGTGTAATGGAAAATGTGAAAATAACCCTTGAAAAAGGAACTTTTTTACCTTTCTGTAAGTGTCTTAATCCAGAGTGAACAAAATCATGATTTATTTTCTGCTCCCTTTTTCTTTCTTGTCTGTCCAAATGATTGAGGGTTGTGGATGAGATACTATCCAGTACCACTGGCCTACAGTAAATTGTTTATATCCATATCATTGGGGCTGGGGCATGGATTTGTAATCCTTCATGTTGAGACAGCAATTGAATGTGATAAATTTTAAGCATCCACTTGCTTTTTAACAGTTGTTCAGACTAGTAGGCAATTCTGTGTCATCTTGTGACTGACTAACACACTTTACTCATGTCTACCTAATAAGCTTCTGACTTGAGCTGAAATTCTTGTTATTTCCTGTCGAGTACATGACCTTGTACTTTCTAATGCCAGACTTCATGCCATTTCTGTTACTCTGCCATCATCTAGTTCTTTTGATATCTTGATTCTCCTCTGTATTGATGACACCTAATTTTACAGAGACATGAACTCATAAACATAGCTCTAGTTTTTGTTTCATGGTCTTAATGAAATTAAGGAATGCCTTGATTCCCAGGTCGTTAATTCCTGGGCTGTTTGATTCTCCCCTTCTCAGTATCTCATATCACCTATTTTCCTGTCGTTATGCAGCATGGGGTTCCTTTCCTCATGTGCTCATGAATGATTAGCAATTTCCTGTGCAACGAGAGATCAAATCAGCCACTCCTTTTCAATCTAAAAATTGCCTGCCATAGAAAACCACAGATTATTTTGCCATGACCTACATAAGATAACCTTTGTTCCATTTGATCTAGTTTTTGATTTACCCTCATTTTCCTTAATGTTCTTTCCTTTCAAAATTTTTCTGAATCATACATATTACCTAAGTCATATTTACAGATTTTTTACTGGCTGTTTTATACCTGTTCTGCCTTTCTCATCCTCTCCATTCTGTATTTGTAGTACAGAGCACTGTCCATTTACTCACTTCCAATTCACCCTGTTAGATTAGTTTATCTGTATCTATAGTATCATTATTCAGGTTTGCAGAATTTTGGGATACAGACTTTCTTCTAAACAGAGCTCAGGTGTTATAATCTGCTGCTGTGAATTCTTTTGTTGTTGTTTTTGCTGTTTTGTTCACATTATCTATTCTGCTTAGGTCCCTTTGGTCCTCAATCATATTTCTAAAATATTTTGAGAGAGACTATTATATAAGTTAGTAGCTTACGTCATATTTGAGGAGGAGGAGAAAAGGAATTTTGCATTTAAACTTAGATGTTGTCATATTTAAAGAGTAAATGCAAAGTGTATAATAGAAAGCAGAATGTCTTATCAATAAACATAGACACTCTATACTTGTTAAGCATACTGATTTGCAGAGTCGTGGATATTGAAAGATAAATGTACTCAGAATTTGCTCCTAAATTTCATCATAAGATAAGAGGGTTAAGGGCTGACAAATGTTTAAGTGATACAAACTTTGAAAATGTTTCTGGGATTATTGCTTCTTGAAATACTTTGCATGTACTTTATCTTTGCCTTTTATTATATTATGAAGGAACAACCTAATTTAATTTTGTATTTTTGATTTTTCTTCCGCTCATTTTCCTAATCTGGTTAAATCAAATAATGTACCTGAGCTACTGCAAGTGAAGAAATTGATTGAATTTAGTAAAGTTCCTGAGTAGACATTTTTTTTGAAACCTTTTGATTTTGTTGTAAAGGTTATTGATTTATGTCACTCAGGCATTCAGTTCTTTTAAAATGTTACACAGTACCTCATAAGGTGTGAAATTTGATTTTAAGTATCTGTGTTTGTACATCTAGGCGTAACATACATTAATAACTTCAAATAGTTACAATAATAGTATATAGGCATTTCTCTATATGAAATGGGAAAATACTGTGTCATTTGTCTTGAGTTACACAGTTTTCAACCTCTCTCAGTGTGTATAAACTTAAAAGAAAATGATTAAATCGTGCTGCATTATAATAGTAATAACCCATCATTTTGAGTAAATACAAGCAGTTAAATGTAATGATGGTTTTTATGAAAATTGCTTTGGCTCATTCCCAATTTCAGAGTACTTTTATTATGTAAATTTAGACAATTTTTAGCTAACTATTGCATTAAGCAACAATATGAGAATTGTAATAGTCCCTCATTGACTTAAACTGAAAAGGAATTGCTGGTGGATTATATTTCAATGTGTGTCTTATATGACATTTGATCCCACGAGAAAACTATCCCTAAATATGTTTTTTTGCTATTTATCTCACAGTCCTTTGACAATATTGCCAAAGTCGGTGTTTCTCGTCTTGACTTAAGGTTTTTTTCGGTTGGTTGTTGACTTATGTAATGAAAAAGATTAATACTCCTTAGTAATGTCATGTCTTCCCAACTCTAAATAAAAATGTAGGAAGGAAGAAAGTACACTTGATGATATCATGTAATTGCCTTGGACTTTTACAAGTTTCAGACTGTAAATATTAAAGACTTCTATAAGGAGAAAAAACCAGTATTTTTACTTCTACTGTAAAATGATAAAACACCTAAAAATAATTTTACCTGCTCTAAGGGTGAGTTTCAGAAGAGTTCACCGAGTACTGACAGTTATTCAGAAGTACTGGGAAATGAGGTTCAGTTATCCACCTCCCATGTGTATCTCTGTTTTTCGTGTTTTGTTGGTTTGGTGTTGTCCTTCTAGGTTGTTAAAATTTTATTTCCTGTCAGGCTTACTGTGAACCCTCCTGCTAAAAGCCCAAGGTTCTTAGGACTCCGTGAAATGAAAAGTGCAAAACTTATTTATAGGCAGTCCGTCCAAACTTGAGCCCTCTGGAAAGCTCTCAGTCTTGACGGAGCCTTCTCCAACCTTGGTTTTGCCCATTAATATTTAAGACATCGTCAGCACATTCCTTCAGTTGCCACACACACCAGTTTCATCTGTATGTGTGACGTACCTCTGTGCACATATGCTGTTCTCTACCACAGTGGAGAAAAATGCTACTCTTCCAAACCCTATTTTTCTATCACATTAAAACTTGAAACTTATGATTAGGTTGACTAATAGAAAGAAAAACTGATAGAAAGATCTGACGTGATCGTGATAAAATCATTGCACTCCTACAGATAAGGATTTCTTTAAGGGGAAGAGCTTGGCAGCGGTTGGCTGAAATCTTTTAACCCTTCAAAGGCTTCAAATGTGTGCATGCAGATTTAAATCCCACCGGGGCTTGGTCCTGTGTGTAATAAATAAATGAGTTTAAGAATAGTGAATGAAGCTAGAATAAGAACCAGTTGGTGGAATTGGAACTTCTAGGTTTTTTTATTTCATATATCTATGTTTTTTAGTTCCATTTTTTAATTTAAAATCTTGATTAAGATGTGAAATGTTTCTGTTTCATATACCTAGTTTCCTTAATTCAACAAACTACATGAGAAATGTGTTATGTGAGTAACCTAATTTTATTTCTATCTGAGGAGGAAAAAGAAAATACCAGCACTAAAGAAGCCACTTTTGCATGGACTGACATTTTGCAGTATAAAATTGAATATATATAAACTGTTACAAGACATTTTGAGCACCACTGTAAACATTTACCAGTGTTTGTGATTATTTGCAGTTGATTGTGTGGATTCTCTGGTGCCTTATTAAAAATAAGTCCATCTGGCGGCTTTGCCTGCATGCAGGACATTGATAAAACCCCTTTCCTTTGTGATCTCTCAGTTTTTATGAACTTTCTTATCTTTTGAACCTCGTCTGTTCTTAAAACTTCTTGACTTGAAATAAAGAAACTGAAGGAAAAGCTGGACAACAGAACGAAGGGAGACATAAACAGTCGTATACTATTTATGTAGAATTCTACATCACTGTAGAACTTTATAGTCACAGAATTGTTATGCCTTATTTCTTTAGGGAATGTAGTTAAACTTGGTAACTCTTTCTTCATGTGCATCTTATAAGTTCTGGGATTAATTGGGACAAAATGACTGTCCAGTTGCATAATGACTGTGGGACAGCCACTAAACCTTTTCTTTGTTTATTCACACCATCTGGTATGTCTCAGAATTTTTCTGAAGGTAAATATCTTGAAAATTTTACATACACAGATGGCATAGTGATGGGTACTGTGACCTGAGTAGGAGAGATACAAATTCCTTTCAGTTTTTCACTGGAACAACACTATGTGTTGCACTGGAATAACATGGAAAGCGTAAGCTCCTGACATAGGTCCAAGTGCAGGAAAGAAGCATCCTGCCTTTGGCATTTTGTGATACATCTGTCTCAGGCAAATGTAATGAAAAGTAAAATGAACATGAAGATGGGCAGAAATCTTGCTCGCCAGTTCTGCTTCAAAGTAGGCAAATAAATGTCAGACTGTGATTTTTATTTTTTTTTCTTATTTCCTGTTACTTATTTTGACTGTAAATAATATGAAATTGCTCTGAAAGGAGAGTGTTATGATTTTTGTGAGATGAGCAAGGACAATCTCTAGTTTCCTAATGAGGTTGTACACCATTTCCATCTGAGAACATTTAGGTTTACTACTGCAACGGTATTAAGCACCAGGCTCTCCAACCTTTCCCATCAGGTACTACTTATTTCCCCACTTTTTTTCCCCTTTGTGCAGGCAACAGGGCAAACACGCTCTCAGTGATATATTTATTATAAATGTATGTAACTGCTGTAGCCACATAATTTAAATCACCATGAGAAAGAACATATTTTAGCAGGCTGGCTTCAGAAGCCTTATGGGTTGGTATTCAAAAACAGCCCTCCCAGCCCAAATCACAGATACAGATGAAATTTACAGTTTTCCTGAGAACTCAAATGAAGTTTTCAGCTCTGCTTCAATTCCATTTCCCATGAAAATAAATGCTGAATCTGACAGGGAGTGGGGAAAAAAAATATAGAATTGTCACCTGATATAAATTACAAATACAGTGTGAGCTGCCATGCCAGTTCAGGTAGTTTCCTTCATTCATAATATATTTACTTCATAGACAGAGAATCTAATCAGTGTTTCTTCAGGGGCTGGATTTTTAAACCTATTTATAGGGTTTCTTCTTTTCCTTCCTTATTTTTTTTCTCCAGTCGTGGCAGTTTATTTACAATCTTTAAGAATACAGTGAGCTAAATATGACTGCTTTGGTTAGATCATTCTTGGATCTGACTGGAAATTTATTTTTTATTTACATTTCAGAAAAATTTTATATAATTGTAAAATTTGTATTCTTTAAAATGTATGTTACTTTTATGTCAATTCAACTTGACTCAAATTCTCTTTACTGACGGACAAATATTTTAATCACATGGCTTAAAGATAATTTTCATCATTCTAAGCCCTTTTAAATATCTTGGTGCACCTAGCTTAATTAGTTTAATTAAGCCTTGGTTTTGTGGTTAAAGTGTATACTCTGTAAAGCACTGTTTCAGGGTAGCTGAACATCTCAGAAAGACAGCCTAATAAGAAAATCTGATTATCTATAAGAAGAAAATGTTGGTATGTAAGTTCCAGCTTCTAGATTATTTTTTTAAATTTGAAACTGAATAGAAATTAAATATCTAGATTCCTGTTTCACAGAGATTGTCAACTGTGGATCTTTTCATTGATACCTTCCATCCACAGTTGGGGGAGGAGGGGAAGTCAATTGGCCAGAGAGAGAATTTCTGTCTTCGTTCTTTTTATTAATCTGATAAATCCTTCTTTACATTTAATTCAAAGAGGATTTGGGTGAACTTGTGTCATGAACGAACATTTTACAGTTGCTTAAAGAATCACCATGAAAGGTGTCCAGCAAAACCAGGTTTAATATAAAAGTGAAATTATGACAAACTTCCCTGGCAAGGTACTACTTACTGGATGGTTGAGACACACAGAGAAAAGCCAAGTGAAATCTAAAATCAATTAATCTAAAACCATAATCAACCCAAAGATTATCTACAGGGAGGTTGGGGCGGGAGGGAGAAAAGGGTAAGGGTAGGAAAGGATAAGGATGATGAGGACTACAGGAGACCCTTTCATTTAGGCACAGGGCTCAGAGTAGACCCCCGTGCTAAACTGAGCCCTGGACTTGACCAACAGTTTAGGCCTAAAGGTTTAATAGCACTGGAACTTAACAGCACTTAATCAATAGCTTAAGTTAAACGATTTAACAGAGGATTCATGCAGAATTTACTATATCATGCAGGATTTACTATAGCACAACAGTGACTCACAGGCTTAACCTACCTACAAATTTAAAGTGATGAAGAATGTGAGAACCAACACGGAGTACAATTAGCTGTAGCATGTTCACGCACATGCACACAGACCTAAAGAATATGTACAAGGAATACCTGTGTAAAATTCCCCTCAAGTTCAGTGAAGTACTCACATCAGATGCCTTTTTTGCATCTTCTCAACGAGCAAAGAGTTGAGCCTGCAGGAGTGGGAGCATCAACCCAGGGTCAGCTGTCATCGTTTGGTGGTGGTCCTCTGTGTATCGCAAACGTGGCTGGCTCTGAGAGCTGTCCCACTCAGTGGAAGATTGCTGGTCACAGCCCACTGCAGCTCAGGAGAGCTCAAAGGGTCTGGCTTTGGACTGCTTCTTATAGGGTCACCAGAGAGTGGGCTTTAGTCGGTGTAATTTTTCATCCTGGCTCCAATTTGGGTCACTAACTTTCTTTAATAACAAAAGTGGTATTCCACTTGGGTTGTTATTCAGGCAAGAAAAATAAGTTTCCAAGGCTGTTCTTTAAAAAAATGGGAGCTCATTTGGGAGGAGAAGTTCCTGGGAGCAGATGGTGGTTTTGGTTTTTTTTTTTTTTAATATAAACTTTGCTTGCTTTTTGTGATGATCTTGCTTATGGATGGAAATAAATCCTAGTACAACTACAGCTTTTCCAACATACTCATCCTTCCCTAGATTTCTACTTATTCCTTCGTTAAGCAGAGAGGGTTTGGAGTCACAAACAAGAAAACAAGAGTTCTAAATTTCATGTATATTAAAAAAAAAAAAAAACAAAAA
>VZRE01009913.1:6676-24184 GCA_013396775.1 Cephalopterus ornatus
ATTGCAGAATCAGCCAGGTTGAAAAAGACCTCTGAAATCATCGAGTCCGAACTACGACCTAACCCCACCTTGTCAACCAGACCATGGCACTAAGTGCCGCATCCGGTCTCTTTAAGTACCTCCAGGGAAGGTAACTCTACCACCTTCCTGAGCAGCCCAAATGTCCAGTCACTCTCTCTGTAAAGAACTGCTTTCTAATGTCTAACCTAAACCTCCCCTGGTGCAACAAAGGCTGTGCCCTCTTGCTTGTTGCCTGGGAGAAGAGACTGATACCTACCCGGCTACAACCTCCTTTCAGGCAGTTGTAGAGAGTGATGAGGTCTCCCCTGAGCCCTCTTCTCTCCAAGCTAAACGACCCCAGCTCCCTCAGCTGCTCCTCACAGGGCCTGTGCTCCAGTCCCTTCGCCAGTCTCGTTGCCCTTCTTCAGACACACATCAGCACCTCAATATCCTTCCTGAACTGAGGGACCCAGAACTGGACACAGTACTCCAGGTGTGGCCTCACCAGCGCTGAGTATAGGGGAAGAATCACTTCCCTGCTCCTGCTGGCCACACTGTTCCTGATACAGGCCAGGATGTCATTGGCCTTCTTGGCCCCCTGGGCACACTGCTGGCTCATGTTCAGCTTCCTGTCAATCCAAACTCCCAGGTCCCTTTCTGCCTGGCTGCTCTCCAGCCACTCTGTGCCCAGCCTGTAGCGCTGCAGGGGGTTGTTGTGGTCAAAGTGCAGGACCCACCACCTGGTCTTGTTGAACTTCATAGTATTAAGAGGGAGGGAGTCAACACACCAGATTGATGCCACACTCATCCTTCCAACACAGTAAATTTGCTTAGGGGGGCTCCTTCTGTTCTGTGGATGACTTAGAGCACACATTTCTGTCCATCCTAACGTGGGAAAAACACACTCTCTAACATCAAACAATTGCCACCGAGACCTGAGCATGGCTGTGCACCCTGTCTGATCCACGTGGCCGTAGTTCTGTGGAGGAAGGGCAAAGGTACAAGGGAAAAATTTCACGGTCACAAAAGTCAGAAGTTTGATAATGCTTTAGAATGGCTTGCAGTAACTTATTCTATTTGGTAAACAGATTAATTAAGGAGGAAATTAACAGACTCCCTAGGGAGGTCATGGTGCTTTGTTTCTGAGCTCATTATCCAGCACCTGCCACTTGAGTACTTTAAACTTCCAGGCAGATCCTATTGAAGTCTGTTTGAATATGACCTCCTTTGTTTTGCTATCAAGGTGATCTCCATTTCTTCAAGCAGAAGTTAAACTAAATATTCTTTTTGAAGCTGAATTAGAATGTACAATGTGAATGGGAAAAGTAACGACAGTACATTGAATAGGATCATACAATTGCTGCATTCAAATAAACAGGCCTACCACATGCCTTTACTTTAGAAGATCCTGAAAATTTATGTTTTCTGCATGAAAACTAGAAAATGAAAAAGTTACAGAAGTACCACTAAAAAATTCTGTAAAAAACACGGATTGAACATGGTTTTGTCTAGTCACTGAAACCTTTGGGGATCTGTATTTGATGAAAAATATGTAAATGCAAAGCACTTAAAATACATTTGAACCAATGTACCCCATCTGACACTTAAATTTTGATATTAAAAACTCAGTACATGAAGATGCCTTATCTTAAATTAAACAGCTTAGAGATTGTAGCTTGTGACTGACTTAGGCTAATCAAAATCTATGCAAATACAACTACACCTTTTGGTGTCTGGCCTTTCTCCATCACCTAGTACAACTGCTAGCACTTGCACCCATGGACAGGTGTAGAAAATACAAGTCAAATTCACCTGAGCTGGCTGGTTGAGCCATATTAGCATGTTGCTGCATCTTAGCTGATAATACTGCCTACAGTGTCCTCCCCAGGTTGCCTTTCACGCTTAGGTTGCTGTATATTTGCCTGCCTCAGAAATCGACATACACAGCTTATATTTGCATGTATCATAACAATTTGTCAGTTTGGCAAACAAAAAAAGAGTACTCTTTGCTATCCGCAGGTAAACTAGAGGGATAAATGACAGGAAAAGAAGGAACTATCAAAGGATAAAGAAATATCCTATAAATATGACCTATAAGTACTGGCTGAAAATAGGAAAGCTTCTGAAACTGGCTTTCAGATAGGAGCCTTTTGTTTAAGATGGACAATCAGAAGAGGCAAATGCATTTTGGACTTGGTAAATTTTCTAGAACAGCCTTGCAAGGCTAACCTAAATCTTCTGGCTTCTGCTTATGATAGATCATCAGGCATGTGTCAAAACCTGCAAATTTCCATATTTTATCAAAGCTATGAAAGCTCAAGAAGGAATCCACATTTACATGTCTTTTGGCACTTGGGTGTCCCCATGAGGAGATCAGTTTTCTTAAACTTCACTACAGTCAATCCAGTCAATGCAGCAACAGAGATCGTTCCAGAGCACATATCAGAACTTATTTAAGTGCTCTCATTTGCTGAAGGTGCTTCTGATATCAGAAACTAATATCAGATGCCTAATGTTAGGCAATATGATTACATCCCTAAGTAACAATGTCAAATAAAGTGCTAAAGATCCCCTCCCTATAAATGGCACATTAAATTTTTCTCTATAAGGCATATTGTTTAGTTAGAGAGTGCCAGGACATAGGACTACAAATGAATAGCGAAAGTGTAAATTAGTGGTTTGGAAAAATACATCACTTTCAAGCCTTGAGAGCAGGGCAGCCTTTAAAGAGTTGTGGTTAGACCAGGTTTAATGACACCCAGTGTTATGCCTATGTCCCCATCTGTGACTCTGACCCCAGCTCACAACTGTCTATTAAGACTGGTCTCTTGAATGCCTATGCTCAGTTTTCCCCAGAGCAGAGGCACATCTGACACTTTCCACCCCAAACTCCTTTGTAGTTGAGGAAAAATAATACCCTGTACCCTGTCATCCCCACAGCCTTCTCTGAAGTTCTCCATCTTTCTGTACTCATTGACTTTATATGTCAAGAAAATAAAATATTCCTTTCAAAAATCTGTTAATTCATTCATGAAGGCATGTATTATTTAAAAGTTACACATTTCAGCAGATACAGTTTTCAAGAATATTATTCATTTGTAGGCTGCATACCTAGTCCTGGTCAATTTATATTCTATGCTGCTTTCTTTCTTAATTAGCTCTTCTTGTTTTGGATGCTTGCCCTTCTATATTATTGTAGCTAAGAAAAATACGCTTTTCTCCCTCTCTTTGCAAACTGTGTAAGCCAAGGTCATCAGTAAGCTGGCCACTGCTTTTATCTCAATGATACTCCCCTGAACACAGTTTCAGTAGGTTAGGAAGTACCTACTGATAATCAGCAGGAGTTGATTATGTTCTGTCTTGTCTACCTTTTAGATTATTTTAGGTTCTACCTAGAGTCACAGAAATTATTAAATTTCTAGCAATGAAAACTGCAAACACTTAATTGATAAAGATTTCCAATATTAATATTTTTTTTGTTATTGTTTTAGGGTTGTCACTGAGACATGACCAGTGAAACTAGATTCAGCAGGGCCATACTTCCAATATAAATGCCCTTTCACTTTTTACTTTTCTCTTTCACACAGAGGTTTACCCTTCAGCTTCTTAGACATAAACAAACCCTGCACTGAGAGGCAGACTCAGTACCGATACCATCTTGCACCTACGTAAACTCTGGTGTATAAGTTTTATTCCAAAGCAGGTGACAAATACTAGCACTGCAGTCAGGGTGCTTTACCCATTCCAGTCATCAGATTCCTTGAAAATTATGAACCAGCATCTTGTCTGATGGACAACTGACTTGTTCTCCTCCAAGTCAGTCATCCTCCCATTGTTTTAGGGACAGATGATTCCCCAGGTGCCTCAGCCTGGTCACTGCAGCACAGCAGCAGTGACTACTCCTGGCTCTTTGATCTGGAGCAATGGAGTGGCTATTACAACTCTACTGCCACCTGTCCTGGTGCCCAGGGGAGCAGAAGTGACAGAGGTTCCCCTGACACAAGGCAGAATTGAAGATACTGAAACCTCCTTTCCAGGGTGGAGACTGTTCCATTATAGCAGAGGGCATGCTAGCATCACTCTGATGAACAGAAAAGCAGCTCACTGACAGCATTGTTGTACTGCTCCATGCTCTCCCATCCAGGGGTTTTTTCCTGCTGGTTCATCTGTACAATTTCAAGCTAGACCTAAAGCTCCCATGCATGATCAAGGCTGTTGAGACTTTCTGTGAAGCAAGGTTCTAAAGCTTAGGAGAACGTATCACTTTAAAATCAGCTTTTATCTTAGCTTGTTGACTTTTACACATAAACACGAGGTTTTCCAAGAGGCATCCCTCTGAAAAGCTCTGAAACACAAATCTCCACACATGAGAATTACAGGTCTCACCATGTATATATGCCAGCTTGCACATACAGCTTTTCTTCTAACCAAAGGAGGAAAGCGACTATGAATATGCAATATTTTGAAACATTCCTTGCAAAGTTATATAAGTTTCTGAAAGGGATGAGGGGATGAATGGCATAGAAATAGAATAATATGTACATCAAGCAAAAAAGATCTGAAACCTCCTGTGTCTCCTACCTGTTGACATTGTAGAATAAATATATTGATTTAAACCTGCTTTTCATTTATTTATTTACTTCTCAAAAAAGATCAGAGTAATTCTTCAACACGTAAAAAGCTTAGGCACAATGACAGGGGGTTATTCCTTTGGTTATAGCTTATCCCTCATATCAGTTAAAATTCATATAAACTAAATGTTCAGCCTGTTCTTTATAGCTTTAATTCGATCACGTAATGCTGCTTTAACTATTTTATTTATGTGCATTCTTCTAGTCCAAGGCTTTTATCACCATGTTCATCTCACTAAATATGTGTACTTCCACTCAGTAAATATGGGTACTTTCAAAAATGATGCCTCAGTTTAGCAACAGATGCTTCTTAAAATATTTAGAATTTTAAAGTGTAAAGAAGCCATCAGTAGCATTCTGATTTGTGTATAAATATTTATTTAGCACACATTCTGGCCAATGTACTGCCCTTGATTTTTGTGCAAAACTTACAGTAACTTCAATGGATATTCTGAGCTCATGACTAGAGAAAAATATGGTTAATTCAGCAACCCAGCTGCTTTGATATCCCAGAATAGCAGCAGTGCGTCTAGTGAAGGAAATGGTGAAATAGGAGACTTTGTGTCATTCTTAGCTTTCTGTTGCTGGGCTCACATTTGGGTAACAGCTCAAGTCTGAGCAGACTCTGGGCTATTCTAATTCTTTTCAGTGAAAATTTCAGGTAGGTTCCTACCAACTGAGGCAGAACCACAGTTAGAAGTTAAGAGATCAATGGCCAGAAAAGCTCTAGAAATATTTGCTAGACATCCTATGAGAGGCTTTTATGTGATAAAGTTTTTATGTGGAAAAAAATTAATATGAAATAAATCTTTTTGATAGAGGAACATGGGGCCTTCATCACTGAAATGAGATTCTAAGGCAAATACTTTCCTTTCTGCTAGTGCTGGCATGGGAAGTGTTATAGAAATTTGGGTCTATTTGCAGCATCATTGTAAAAGCAGATCCTTGATCACATATCTTTTCTCACAATAAAGGAAAAAAAATACAGATTGCAGACAAAACTGAAGCGTATCTAATATGCAGCATAAAACTTAACCGGAGACAGAGAAATTCCAAGATGCTGAGAGCTAGCTCCAGTCTCCTAAAGCTTTCATCCTTGCCTTTCTCCATATTTTCTAGGTTTTTGGTAGACATTTCCATTAGCATGTCAGGATTTTAAGAGAGGATAAAATGGCAATAAAACAGAATACCTACTGAAAACAACAAAGTCACACCAGTGTAATACTGAAAAATAATGACTTTTAATAATTCCTTTTACTGAAAAAAACCCTTCTACTTATGATATAAACTACAATAATACACAACAAATCATTTTAGCTTATTGGCAAATGGACATTTTTCCTCCACTAACTGCACTAACATCAGACATGCTATTCAACTGAGGGAATTCTTACAGAGATGTTCTCACTACCCAAGTACCTGCTATTATTAAGACCCAGAGTATAAATATGAGGCAAAGTGCACTACGGCAAATAAGTTTGCCAAGATACTAATCCAAGGTTGCTCTCAGTGTCACGAAAAAATCCTAACACATTTTGGTCTTAAAAATTATCCTCAAATTGACTGGTGCACTTAAGGTGTCTGGATGGCTTAGCAGATTTCTACTTAATTTAGTAGGCCTATATCGTCACTAACAGGAATCTCTCTGCTCTGCTGTATTTTCAGGATCACCTGAGAATCAAAATAAAGTGGAAACTGAGGAAATCATCTGATTTTCCGTAGCTCAACCAGCTCCTTTTGCAAACACATCAAAGGATTAAAATTTATACTCTAAAGAAATGCAAAAATAAAATAATGCAAATGTTTTCCTTTATGTCAATAGAATATGAGTGTAGTGCATTAGCAGTACAAATGAGAGACACCATGCTTAGGAACAGTTCTTTACTTTTTCATAGCAGTGGCCACGTAATTCTCTGTTTCCTCTCCTTCACTTTGTCAGCAAGGGACATTCAAGTGCCATGGGCAAAGCTGCACAGTCACCATATCCAATATGCTCTTACTACCCTACACACCCAGATGACTTTCAGTGGAGAATGACAGGCCACAGTCTACATCATCACCAGTCAGCTTCTTGCACCTTCATGCACTTACATCCTCAGGCACTATTTTGCAGGCCAGGGCAGCACACGTGCAACAATCACCTGCGTGACTCTTGGACTAGAAGTCACATATGGGATTTCACAGATCCATACAGTTCAGTGCCAGGGACACTGGAAGGATTCCGGTGAAGAGGAAAAATCTCAGTGACATATCCAAATCATGTCAGATGTGTAACAGAATCAAGCCATGCATTAGGATATCCTGGAAGCAGACAGGAACTGGAATGGCAGCAAAGAAAAACAGCATTCAGAGACCTGTGATAACTCAGGACAGATATAATGACACTTCTATGTTAGAACAATAGTTTCTGAACAAGAAGATGATCACTTGTGAGTGATTTTGTTGGCGTAAGACTGATTTCTCCTTCATTTGCATGGGCTTCAAATATTCACCTTTTTAATAGATGCTAAAAAAAATGCTGTTTAAAAGCTGCTTGACAGAACTAGTCATTACATGAAAAAGTACAAAAGTACAGCTAATTTGCTTAACCTGGATAAAGTACATTATAAGAGAGCATAGTCACTTTTGTAATTTCAAAATTGTCCTTATGATAACTGCCTCTCAGACACATCTCATCCACAGCCATCAGACCATAAAACTAGGCTATTAAGTTAAAACTTGCACTTTAAAAATCCACAAAACCTTGTGCTAGAAATATGAACCGTGACCCCTTTAGTTATTTAGGAGATCTAGGCATTTTCAACATTATTACATAGGGCCATTAGACAGACTGAATCCTTAGTCTTTATTGATTTAAGAGTCATACAACTGTACTTAGATAAATGTTACTCAAATGAGCTACTATTGCAAGATTATGACTTTCAGAGTTTTACATTTATACTAGAAGGCAGCCAGGAAAACTAAACATTAGATCCAGCATCTCATTTTAAAGCCTAAGGTCTCATTAATGTCAATTCAGTTTATTTTGTGTCTATCTTCAATTTGCCTCACTTTCCTTGTTGGCTCTGGGTGTAATAGTTAGAGCAGATCACAGCCAAGTGAGAAACCCAGCACTCAATGAGAAGCAGCTACAAAAATGATTAAACAGTTTTTCTGTGGTTTGCCATTGGTTTTTTTCCTTTTTGAATTTTTCTGTAGACATATATAGGAACACACATAAGTTTTGACTTTCTGCCAACATTGCGTGTGGGTACAACGACCACCCCATTGGTCAAATCTGGGAAAAAGTTTGGCAAGGGGGTGCCCTCTGAACCTTGTGAAGACCCTCAACTGGAGGGTCACCCTTATTCCTTTTATCCTTACTCTTTCCCATCCTTACCCTTTTTCCATCCCCAGCCTCCACACAGATAATTTTATGTTCATTTTAGTTTTAGATTGATTTATTTTAGATTTTAGTCTGATTTTTCTCCATGTGCTTTACCCATCTAATAAGTAGTAGAGTGAACCTTGCCAACCAACTTTGTCTTGCCTTCCCTTTTACATTAAACCTGCTTTTAAAGATACCTTTGCCGGTGATTCTTTGAGCAACCTAAAACACTCATTTGTGACACACTGCAATGACAGCGCAGCATAAACATTTTAAAGACATTTAAAGACATTTCCTAGGTAGAAAACGGATAATGTGATCAGTTAGTATGGCAGTTCCAGTGAATTTTACTGTTAACAGCAAAGGACACAGGATTTCAACTTCAGAGTTTTTTCTCCTGACTCTGAGAAACGACTTTACCCCTTTCTAGCTAGTTTCTGCAATTAACCCCTTAACACTGTGAATTTATACTGACACAAAACTTTTTATAAAGTTTTGGATAGAGAGCCAGATAAACAAAGTGGCTCTTGCTGCCCTTCTGAAATCCAAGCCCAAAGATTTCACTGCTTTGCAAATTAATCAGACAGTAACACTTTGCACAAATGTCTATGCACCCCTCAAAAATATCTTTCTTTACTCCCTCCCCTTCATTTAAACTGATATTTTCAAAACAGAAAAGTGTTGTGTTCTCTAAACATTACTATCAAACATAGCATTTTTAAATGACTGTAACTCCTTAAGAAAGATCTCATTATCTTTAATCATATTTATATTTTATAACAAAAAATATCTGAAATAAAAGCTAGTGTTCAAACATACAAAGTTAGTTATTTTGATATGCCGTCTTTTCTGCATAATGAATATTAGGTAGTTTCAAAACCCTGGTTTGCACATAAAGCATATAATAAAAGTACAATATAAATAAAATAGTTTATTACAAGTATTTTAAAAGAGCTCTACAATATACTTTCAAAACATTTTATATAGTGTTCTTTCAATATGAAACAATTCACACAGAAGAAAAAAATCTCAATATACAACTACAGTCATTATTAATGTACTGAATTTGCCCGTCATACAAAAATCATAATAACTACAGACTGTTTCAGAGTATTTGTCCTGGTTTTATTCTCTCTGAAAATGGAAAAGAATAACATGTAAGAAAATAAAAACTCCCTTTATCCTTCACTTCATATTCCCCAAATACAACAAAGCTCATGCCACTTCAAAAATAAAAAAAAAAATCAAGCCCATTTTACTTAAATAAATATGGATCTTTTCAAATAGAGAATGTCATGTATCTTACAGATATTAATTTAGAAATAGGATAAATAGCTTCAGGTTTCAACTACTAAAAATTTGCATAACAAAGAAGGTATCCTAAAAGGTAGTTTTTTCAGAAGAAAATAAGAAAGAAACCGACTTCATTCTTGTTCATAATGTATAAAGCTCCACTGCACTTACAGTTCTTGGCAGCCTCTTCGGCACAATGGACAAAGCCGTCTACTTACCAGAAAGTATGGCTGCAGATTCTATTAATACAAAATCAGAATTACTTAATTTCAGCCAGAAGTAATTTTCAGTCTCTTATATTTAATATAATGAGAACATGACTTCCTGGCAAAACTGCTTGTCTGAGTTATTATCACATCTTCGAGAACATTTCTTTTACTGGTTCAATATGTATGCTAGAAGGAAAGGACACTAGAACAGATAGTAAGCGCGTTTGTAAATTTAATGATAATTTCTTGTCCACTTCAGTAATAGTTTAGTAATATATGAATTGGCCAAAAGAGCTAGAGAAGGCAAGGGATATACAAGGAAGTGGAGTTAATCAAGTGGTGAAATGGATTGATTATAAACCCTAACATTATAGCATTGTCTTCTTGTATTTTATATAAAAAGGGAAATAATCTAATTCCTCATCTCCAAGATGAAGAATAGATCTCCAAGCACATTAAAAAGGATTTTTTAAAATTCTGCAGAAAACAGAATGTTCTATAATGCCACATCAATATTTTTCCCATTAAACCTCACGTTTTTCTCATTTTCTCATTTCTCCCCTTTTTTTACTTTCTTCCTTTTTTGTACCTTTTTTCTAAAAATAACCATTTTTTAAAAATATGAAATAAATACAGCAAGTATCCTTTGCTTGCAACAACATATAGGGAGCTAGAAGAAAATAAAAGGACCATTTTTTCTATATTGTGGCAATCACTTTGTATTTACTTTTCTGATAGTTGTCATTGAACATAAAATACTACACAGAAAAAGGTAAAACTTTTAAAATATCTCATTCATGGAGCACTGCAGATTGCTGCAACACTAATAATACAGTAAGAATGTGTATTTATAAATTAATTCAGTCAAAGGAACGCAAAGTGGCTTTTTTGTTGTTTTTTAAAACATTTCAACATTCATATCTCACAAATTATAACAAGTAGACAGTTCTGAAGACAGTATATTAACTCTTCACCAGCTCACCTCTGTAACAGAAAAATATAATCTCCTTCAGTTGTTTGGTCTAACATAAGCCTTTTAATAATTATGCAATCAAAAGTTTAAATCTATGATTTCATAGCACATTATCCAGCTTTGATAAAAACAATATATTCTCAGCCTGTTGCTCAGTGGAGCTAAGCTTTAAGCTCTTTAAAATGAATAAACTGGTGTCTCTTCAAATGTGGGGCCTGTCTGAATTTTTTTCCACAAACTAAACATTCAAAAGGCTTCTGTCCAGCATGCATTAGGTAATGTCTTTCAAGCTTAGAAGGAGATTTAAAAGTTTTAAAGCAGATACTGCATTGATACAATTTGTTAACAACTTCACTTTCCTCGGTACCTTCAGAAAAATCACGCCAATAACTGTAACAGCTTTGCTCTGTTTCCAACAATTTACTACACAAATACAGCTGTGGGTTTCTACTGCTGGTGTCAAGCAGAAAATCCCCTGACTCGATTTCAACTTTGATTTCAGCTGCTTGGTGTGACTGAATCAGCTCAAATTCTTGAAAGGCAGATGGCTGTGAAGGTGTTTGAGAATAACCCACAGGCTTAGAAGACTTAAATTCAATGTGATCTCCCTGATGATTGAAAAGTTTGTTCAGGTTTTCAAATTCTACTTGGCTAATGGGGCTTTTACAGGGTCTCTTTTCAGTATGAGTGAGCTGATGTCTTTTTAAGTGAGCTGATTGTCTAAATGTCTTCCCACAAACATTACAGCCAAAGGGCTTCTGTCCTGTGTGTATCAGATAATGTCTTTGAAGTTTGGATGAAGATGGAAAAATTTTTTCACATCTGTCACATTTACACACTTTGTGGCTGTTATGTATATTTTTAGCAGAAGCTGAAAAAGCACAGTGACGTACTTCTGGATTATCAAAGAAGTTATCACTTGATGAACCATAAAAAGCATCATCTTTATTAGCCAGTGAATCATCAACGTTTAACATGCTTTCACCAGTAAGCACACCTTTTAAATTAACGCCCAAGTTGTGAGGTTGCGGGTACTCTTGCCAAGGTAGTGGTACAGTCAACGTTCTTTTCATCTGATTCCTAAGTGCCTTGTGCACGTCAAGCTTGCTGTGGCAATCCTTGGAAGGTTTAGTGGAGGCATGCTGATCAGAACGCTGATCTCTAGCTGCAAGCAGGTCAGGATTTCTAACGTGACCTGATTTGGGTTTTTTATTGTCAGTCAGAGAAAAATCTGTTGCCTTTGCTCCAGTACGCTTCAGTTTCATCAGCATCTTATTTTTCATGTTGACTGTGTGTCTGCAAGCTCTTGTACCTTTACTTGAACTTCTGCTGTCTCTTGGATAACAACATTTGTGCAAATTTAGAACACGCTCTGTTTCAAAACACTGCTCACATGCTGGGCATTCAAAGGGTACAATATAAATTGAGTGAACATCATGTGGGTCATTCTCCTGTGACTCATGTGTGTCAGCATTCTCAAAACTATCCCTCTTTCCTTCCAAGAGGTTGTGTGGCCTGGGATATTTAAGAACCTTTGCTCTGCATACAGTACCGGGGAAAGTCTTATTTCTGGCATGGAGCTGTTTATGCTTCACAAGTTTGCTCTGTATTTTAAATCCCTTCTGACAAAAACAGCACTGGAAAGGCCTTTCTTCTGTGTGTGTGAGCTGATGAATTTTCAAGTGTGTTGACTGTCTGAAAGATTTGCCACACGAAGAACACTTAAAAGGTTTCTGTCCAGTGTGAATAAGGAAGTGTCTTTCTAGCTTGGATCTTGATGGAAATGTCTTGTTACATGATTCACAAGTGTGAGTTTTCTTTCCCCTTCTGGCACCACGTAGATGATCTGACTTCATACACTGGTGCAGCATCCACTTCTCTTCAGTTTTAAAAGGTTTCCAGCACACAGAACATTGAAATATGCCACAAGTGACCCTGCCTTGCTCAGAATTCACAGAGTTTTCTACTTGTTTTGTACCATTCTCATAATTTTCATTATGAAGCTGCTGATGCTTTAAGAAAGTGATTACATTTTTGAAGTTTCTATAACAAACAATACACTTAAAAGGCAGATTATGGGTTAACTGATGCCTCTCCAGGTGGACTAGCTGCCTAAATGTTTTATTGCATACATGACATTTAAATGGCTTTTGACCAGTATGTATGAGATAATGCCTAGCTAATTTTGATGGAGTTTCAAACTGTTTATAGCATATGTCACAAATATATGGCTTTTTCTTGGGTATCTTGACAGCTGTTACGCACTGCTGAATTTTTAACATTTTCACTGTTAGTTTCTTCAGATAGGTGTTTCGAGTGAAATCATCAACTGCACGCTAAGATGGAAGGCTGTAGAAGCAGCAAATTTTCTTAGGAGAGATATTCTTAAATCCCACAGGTCCCTAAAACAAGAAAGAGAGTATTATTTAGCTTATATTGATATATAATTGCTACGGTTGTCTCTGGTTTTCAACACAATAGACCAAAAGTATCTAGATTAGAATACTCTTGCTTTAACTTGGCTTAAAATACTTTCCTTGTAACAGAGTAATCACTTGTGATGTTACATGGTACAGAAAAACTATACTACTTTCCAGAAGAAAGCAATTTTAAGTCGTCTGTGCTGTAAACACAGCTACATTGTATTTTATGATATTTACAAATAAAGCATATTCTAAAAAAAAACACCAAACAACAACAACAAAAACCCACAAGAATTTATTGTAAAAAATTTCTTCTCTACAGGAGTAATTCTAACTCCCAAATACAATATTTTTGAATATGAGAGAAAAAGAGAAGAACTAGGGTTTCTTGGGCTTCAGAAATCAGTTAAATGAATGCAGTGTTAGTGAAAAGAACACTTAGCTTCAATATATTGTTAAATTTACTATTCACACTTCTGCAGCTTACCAACTGTATCCAGCAGTGTAATCATTTTTGATTTCTCTCAAATGGCAAATGCTGGAGCCAGTCAGGAAGAGCAACACACTAGCCATAAACTACAACCAGAACAAACACAACCCCCGGAACATGGAAAAAACACAGGCGACGTTCACTATCTCACTACAAAGTAAGAGTATCAGAGTTGTGATACTGAACCATCCCTATACTGCGAAGTCATAAATACAAAGGTAGTTACCATAGCTCATCATAATTGTTTTAGTCTGAACCACAATAATGAAATAGTATTCATTTTCCTTGAATTTTCAACAGACAGAACACAGTTGGGCAAGCTACTGTGTCTCAGCTGAGGCTCAATGACTTACAAACAAGAAGCCATACCTTTCCAAATTCCTGAGTGCCTGAAAAGTTATTAAAATATTCACAGGAATAGCCAGAAAGCACTTCAAGCAAACATTTAGCCCAAGCCTTCCACTATGAGGCCAACTCGTCCAAGACCACTGCAAAGTGGTCCTAACAACTTTTGCTGAGGGAGGTTCCAAAATCTCCACAGGGCTCCTGCTCCTGTGTATCACCTTCATACGAAGCTCTTCCTTGCACTCAGCTGAGCCTTTCTTTACTACAAAGTTATTTTGATTGTTCTCTATCACAATTTTACGTATTCAAAGTTTGAATTATCTCCTTTTTTATAAACTAGGAACATTCTGGGGTTTTCTAAATACTGCTTTTAGGTCCACCAAGGAAAAAAAAAATTGGTCTTTTTAATCATCTCTGGAATAATTTCAATTGGTCACATCATTCCTAAATTGAAGCATCTAAGACAGATTAAGTATTCCAGTCTACAAGCATAGAACAAACAATAGAATTACTTACATTACATATATAATGTAATAAAAGGGATGGAGTGAGCAAACTTTAAAGCAAGAGCATAACAGTTAGGATTTGTGAACTGAAGTATCAAAACACCACAAATTATAGTTAGTAGAAATGTCTTCTGTATCTCAAAGTTATTACAAGCTGTATATTTCTTCAACATACCAGCAGAATAAAAAATTCATTTATTCAGTATCTCCAAACCCCCATCATTTCACAGTTAATGTCCTTTGTTTTTAAAAATTCAGAAATATCCACAACATCTATTCAAAGTAACTGCAAAGAATAAAAGCCTATGCAGTTTAAGGCAAGTTAAATAAAATTACGAGATTCAAGAAACATGCACAAAGACTGAAGGTATCTGGTGAATCAAGATTTTTCTAAAGCTTAACTGAAAGAAAATGTCGTCACCTGGTAGGATTCTTCCACCTCTAACAGACCTGTTCCTATATAATTGTGGGCCTTAATAAGTAACATTTGGATGTCTGCCTTAGATGCGGTTGTCGCTACACTAAGAATTTACTTAATCTCACTGAAATAGTTCAGGATAGATAAAGCAGTCAAGAAAGTTAACTTTTGCTTTCCTATTCTCTTTTCCTGTAGAATTTTAACAGCTACTCAGTTTCAGTCTTCTTTTGGAGAAGCAAGAAAACACAACACTTTTAAGAGACTCCCTCTTCCTCCCAGTTGTTGTCACATTGTGTGAAAGATGGAAATTTAGAGAGAGTTAAGTGTGTGACACCCAATACCTTCTAGTTTGTGCTACCATGAAGCTAGAGACAGGCAGGCTGAGAAAAGCAGAAAAGCTTTGCTGCTGTGCTGAGTTCCTGTGCAGCTCAAAGCAGCCTCCATTAGCAGGGAAAGAAAACCTCCCGTGGAAGAACTGTAAAGACTGATGAATTTCAGATAACATCCTGTCATACAGATCTAATTTACACATCAGGAAAATGCTCAAACACTACAATGACATGCAAAGAAAAAAAGTCCAAAGTAAAAGATAGCTGTGGCATATTACACAAGGGATTTTGTATTTAGCTTATAAATTTTTTAAAGTTTTTATCTGGTGAATGAGGAAAATGCTCTGCAGTACAAAGTGTCAAAAGCAGAGTTGAGTTTCTTCTTGACCTGTGAAAAACTGAAGGCTCAGATAAGGTAAACTAAGGGGATGCAGGGGAAGGAGAAAGGAGCCAAGATGGGCATTACTGTGTGGCCCAAATATATTTTCAAATCCTATTTACTAAAGACAGGCTTCTCCACATCTATTTCAGGGTGCTCTGTGCCTTGCACATCTAAGGAATAAACATGCTGCTGCTAAAGATCAAAGAGCAAAAGACAAGCTTGGAATATTGCTTCCTGCCAGCCTTGCAAGTCCACAGGCTTGTCCTAATTAGAGTCAGAAAATGTACTTCTCTATGTGATAAGGATTTAGTTTGTGGCATAAATCCAATTTAATATTAAACTGATACTACTTTTCATCTTGGCTGCAAGGTCATGCAGAAAAATAGAATCAAGAAGTAACACAGGCCATTGAAAGTCCACAGATGATCCTCCTAAGTAGTATTGTTTAGTGATTAACTACAGATTATTTTTCTTAATATTACAGATGGCAGCAAGCTGCAACAACATGAAACCATAATGGAAGAAAATTCTGAATTCAAATCCAGTCCTTCCTAATCAGAGAAGTTTGTCTTGGTTTTGTTTGTTTTTAAACAAGAAACCTCCAACAAAACCAACCAAACAAACCAACCAGGAAAGGCACTTTAATAAGAATAAATACAAGGTCTTCAATTTAGGCCAGAAAAACCACCTGGAAGGGGGAAAACCTCCTAGGTTATAGTTGTGCAGGAAAGACCTGGAGTCTAAGTTGGAACAGAAGCTGAATATGCCAAAAGCTACCATCCATACCAGGATGCATGAACAGATGTAAAGCTTTGACAGCACATAAATCTTATTACTTACTACTGTTCAGAATGCAGCTGGAGTACTCTATCCAGTTTTGAATACTGCCCTTCAAATCCAGTCAAACATATGAACTAATTGGAATGAATTCAGAGAAGAGGATCAAGAATGATCTGAGCTTAAATGGCCAATATACAAGAAAGTATTAAAGTAACTGGGAATGTTCAAGTTAAAAAAGAGGAGACACAATTAAAAAGAACACACACCCTATAAAATAAAGCATAAGAACCACTTTTAAGGAAAACAGAAATAAGCTGTTCCCCAAACCATTTATAGTTGTGAATGGAAATGGCTTCAAATTATAGTAGAGAGGATTCAAGTACATTATTGTCCTTAAAGCTCCAAAGCTTTTCTTAATGCACATACAAATAAGTTATGGGGGGAGATTGCTCTGCCTCCAACATTGGAGGTTTCCAAAAAAGGTTGTACAAACATGTCTCAAATTCCCACACCCATACAGTTGACCCTATACAAGATATATATTCTTGCTTGCTTTCCAATTGCTCATTACTGTAATTCAAAACAAGCCACTTAAGACTTGAAAATTTAATATATTTTAAATTTTCCCATGAAGGGTTCTTCTGCATTATTATTAGTAGTGTATCCTCAGATCCTTGAGGCATGCTAATGCTTTCAGCTTCCCAGAAACAATTATATCAGAAAATAAATTATAATAATAGATGAGTGAAGAAACATAAGTTGCTTCTAGTAATACTAACTACACAACAGAAAAGTGAAAATCTAGCTGCTGATTTACGAAACATAATATGTGACAGAGCAAGAGGAACTTGAGCACCGAGACAAACATATTGTCTGCTGGATTTCCTCACCAGCTCTCCCAAGAGAAAACTTTAGATTGGTGCCATGGGGCCACAACTCACACCAGAAATGGAACCTTCACCCGCCAGTTGTGCAGAAATCAACATCACGTGTTATTGCTCCTCAAAGCTAACACCCCTTTATCTTCCTTGCATATTTCCAAAACACTTCCTGAAGCAAACAAAATAAAAGATGTATGATGATGAAGCAGGGCTGGTTTAAGGATAAACCTGTGTTCTGCTGCAGGCGCCCGAGACCTCCACGACTGACACCAACGCTCCCCCCGACAGGACACACGTAAATCCAGTTCGAAACCTTAAAGCAGCAGCGAGGCAGCCTTTGCGGAGAGCAGACTGTGCACACGCACAGACACACACAGAGGCGCACACACACACAGAGACACACACAGACACACACAGACACACACACAGAGACAGACAGACAGACAGACAGACACCCCGCGGGCGCTCTCCCCCGGCGCAC
>VZRE01009913.1:24228-52720 GCA_013396775.1 Cephalopterus ornatus
GGCCAGGGCCCCGGGCCCGCCGGCCGAGGGGAGTGGAGGGCGGGGACCGGGGGTGGAGGAGGGAGCGACCTGTAGAAGCAGCCACCGCACCTCCACCGTCCTCATCCCTCCCGGGGTTGCTGCCACCTAAACTCTTCCCCCCGGATGGCACCGGGACAACGGGAAACCCGCTCCGGAGCTTTCCGTTCCCCCGCGCAAGCCGGCCCCGCCTGCCGGCGCTCGGGCCCGGGGCCGGGGCGGGGGAAGCGCCCTCGGCTTCACTTCTGCCCAGGCAGAAAATGTCCCCTGGCTCTCCTGAATTATTTGTTGGTGGCGACACGTTATTCTCCACAAATAAGACACACTTCCTACTTCAGCATCCTAAAACCAAGGAACCAGTTCCTGAGGGTTGCGGGGTTTCAACTAAAGCACGATGGCAGTGTTATACCCTGCTGTGTGGTAAACATTATAAGGCCAGACCTAGAGGCCTAAAAGGCTCGGAAATGGTGCCTGGAAGGGAAAGGGTGAAAAGACACTTTCCGGGAAATCTAAAAGCACCTTCGATAACATGTGCACAGTTTTGTATCAGGTATCAGTTTTGCTGCCTCTGCAGGAGAGAGGGATCCAGCAAGTGCAGGAGCTCGTGGGCTGAAGGACAGATGCATGGCCTGCAGTAGTCAGAGCTCCCTTGGTGGCTGCAGGTTACCTCCGAGGAGTGGGAGGCAAGGGGCTGAAGATATCCAGAAAATGACAGAAACTGTTTACAGTTGGGTCCTGCATCTAGTTCTGGAGTCCCCAGCACAGGAAAGACATGGATCTGCTGGAGCAAGTCCAGAAGAGGCCACAAAAATGGTCTAGGGTCTGAAGTATCTCTCCTGTGAGGACAGAGAGCTGGTGTTCAGCCTGGAGAAGAGAAAACTCTAGGGAGACTGTATAGCAGCCTCCCTGTGCTTAAAGGAGGCTTATAAGACTTTCCAAGGCCCATAGTGACAGGACAAGAAGCAACAGTTTTAAACTGGAAGATGGTAGATTTAGATCAGACATAAGGAATAAATATTTTACAAATGAGGGTGGTAATACTGGAACAGGTTGTCCAGAAGCTGTGGATGACCTATCCCTGGAAGTGTTCAAGGCCAGGTTGGATGGGGCTTTAACCAACCTGGTCTAATGAAGGATATCCCTGCCCACAGCAAGGGGTTGGACTAGATAGGCTTTAAAAGTTCCTGCCAACCCAAATAACCCTATGATTCTATGATTCTGCCTCATAAAAGAGCATGCAGATGTCACGGCAAAGTGTAAGAGATTCATCATAAAAGTCTGTTAATAAAACACAAGGACATGGATGATGCTGGTTAGATTGTCCCTATTGGGACAGAGAGTTTCCAGTCACTACACTTCTGACTTAGCTACCTGCATGTACAGCTCAATATGGACCTTATTAATCAAATCTTAAACTCTTTATCAGAAGTCCACATGAAGACAGATTGCAGATTTTTTCTAATTTTTAATTTTTTTAATTATTACTTTTGAGATATCTGCCGTAACTCAGGAATTACAGAGGATCAATAGATGTCTTCTATGCTTTCCTCTCAAAAAAAAAAAAAAAAGACAACTCACCCAAACCCACCTTTTTAAATGTCACATAATTGATTAGAACATTTTTGAGTGAAATTGCAACACTGAAGACAAAATAAATCATTCCCTTAGATAAACTTTCTTAGAGGTTTATTTTTTAAATACAGAGGCATTTTCCCAAGAGCTTTGCTTATTTTCTTTCTTTTGTTTATGGAGACTGAAATAAACCAAAAAATTATTTACATATGCAGCATTAATTTCTAGAGAAACATGCCAGCCAGCTCATTCATACTTTTCTTTTAGCTGTCCTTTTAGAGAGATTCCATCTGACTCCTAGCAGGAGGAACATAAGAGGGCAAAACAGACAAAAAAAATCAAAGATGTAAATCAGTAAAGATTTAAAGAGTCTGCAGTAACTTGTACTGTCTTTCTGCTGTGTGTTTTAAACCCTGTATTCCAGTCCTACTGAGAATTCAAGAGGCAATCATGTATGCTAAGCAAACTCCAAGCAACTGCTATATATATTAAAAAATAATTGCTTACTCATGAATTTTGTATACATCAATGAAAGAGAAGTTGGAAGCATTTACAGACGTAAGGATAAGATAATTTTTCAGGCCGTGGTACCTCTGCAGAACTGTCCTTGAGATGTACTTTTTTGATATCTAGAAACAAATGTCTGTAAATCCCTACTTCTTAGCTTAGTAGTGTTAGAAATCAAATCAGTCTCATCACCAGTGGTATAGATAACATTTGACCTAGTTTGCAACACATAAGCCAACACTACAGAACAAAATTTATTTCTATTTAACCTTAAATGCTCAAGCAAGCATCTTAGATATCATTGATAATTGCTTCAATAGGACACAGTCACGTATTAACCTCACTGAAAGACTGCCAAGTCTTGTGGTTAAAATGGGGATTGGGACAGCCTAGAGCTGAAAGCTTGGAAACACTACATGACCACAGGCAAGCCACTTAACCTTTTAGATGTCAATCCCCCAACTATAAAAAGTGCATAATATTTGACACATCTCATAAAGCTATTCAGAAATATTGTTAATCACTTAACAACTGCAGATCACCTGATTATGTATCTTTTTCTTTTTAAAGAATCTCTTTGGTTTTAAAATATATACAGCCTTAGCAGCCTGTTCTGAAGCAGGTACAGAAGCAGCCTAGATCTGCTTGTGCTCAGTAAAAAACTAACGTAGCAGATCCACAGGTGGTGTAGAGTGTTGAGGCTCTCTTGATTTTAATGAAGTTCTAGCAATGCATAACAGGTGAGGATCTTATTGTGTATTTCTGGAAGTTAGCAGAAAGTGTGATCCAAAAATACTTAATTCGGTCTTAGCCCAGTTATAACAAAACAGGTGAAATCATTCAATATGTTTTTCTAGAACACACTGCAAACACACAGAATAGTTTATATGCTTTTATGATGCCAAAGAACATGTTAAATAGGCAGGGTTTGTAGGAAATAATGTTGCAATATTGTAGCAACAATGCAAAGTGGATTTTTTTTTAAATCTAAACTTGTTTCAGTCATTCACTTATGCCTTCTTCTCATATCTTGGTTTTGGATATGTCTTTTTGTTAGCTGACTGTGCTTATTGTCCTGTCCCACTTCAGCAAGTCATTGAGACTTACTCAGTGACTTTTCCACCACCTGGGTGTCCTGCTAAACTGTAGATATGTGCTAGGATCTTGATGACCTGTTAATCTAGATGCTATGGATACAGACCATTCTTGTAACTGTTCTCTAGCTGTTTTTTCCTTCTGATGCTTCCATACCCAGATGTTGCTATTCATTCTCCATGCACACTAATAATAACAGCCCTCTACCTACTGAGAATATGGAGAATATGAAGAATGTGCGTGCTTTGGTATTATCCTTGTTTTACAAATAATAAACCAGGAGCATGCCGAAACAATCTGCATGATCATTGTCTAACCTGGCACTGGAGAGGTTATACAGAATTAGCCTAAGTCATAGCTGTAGTGTTATATGGAAAAATCTTTTTTAAATTTTTTTTCCCAAAGAAAATAAAATATAAAAAATAAACAATAAAAGAATTCCTAAACTTTCGTTAAAGAAAAATTCCTCAATACAATAGTTTCACTAGCTAGTACTGAATTTCAAGATTCTGAAATGCTGAGTTGTTCCTTCATTTGTGAAAGAAAACTTTATATAAGACTATAAGCTATGTAACTCTTTTACCTTATTATCCTAAATCCATATTGCTCCACTTCTTGTTGAAGGCACACTGTCTGGAGTAAGTATTAGCATCTCAGTTTTAATGTTAACAAAAAATGAGTGATTACTCTTTTTGTGGGTATATGCTATAGTATATTGATATGGAAGACGAGAACTCATTCCAATATATTTCAATTCTCTTTAATTTTTAGGAAGTATAAGATTTTGCCTTAAAATATTGTGAACAAGCCTCTGCAAGCTGACAGTTGGCAATTCAATTACATGAGTTGCAGGGACAGTTTGTGAGTTTTAACTGCAACACATTATTATTAATAATCTTGTGTCTGCTTTTGTAAGGTGCTCCCTATGTTAAACATGTGCTGTATATGCAGTGTGTTACAGCGATTTCCATGGTGTTATTTTTATTGTATTACAGGCTAGATAGACACATAACACAGTATATAACTTGCTAATCTGTCAATTAATGCCACCTCAGGGCTGCAGTAAATTGCAAAGACTTTTAAAACTGTGAATATGCATTTCATGTTAGTCTTGAGTTTCTTCCTTTTTCTCTTGTCCTATTTTTTGCCTTTTTTTTTTTTCCTAAATAGTCCATCTTAAGGCCCTCTGGTGCATAACAATGAATTGCGTTGAGGGGAGAGAGTCGTTTAATGAATCCCAGAAATATGTATTCTACATGTGCAAGCATCAGATTTTATTTGATTAAGCACTGTGTGGCAAGAGCCCCATAAAGTCTCTCTGTATGCTCAAAACAACAACTTTTAATGATGTTTTTGAGAAAAGTAAACTTTATTCAAGAAGACTTACAAAAAGCTAGGGAAAAAAAGAGAAATTTAAAAAAAATTGGTGAATTTTTGAAGGCAGCACATTTAGTTCTTTGAAATTTAAGAAGAATTATATTTCGGTACCTTTAAGATACAGTTGTGCCTAACTGCACTTTCATTAACTTTTTGGCTTTGTCTAGGAACATATTTTGCTTTGTTTACCAGTATATTTCAAAATAATTTTCTTATCTGGTATAATGCATTTGAAACGGATACAGAAACCAGTGTATTTAGATGTTCATTTATTGAGTAAAATACCCACAAATTGCTGGCTCACAGCCCTTAATCTCTAGAATCCCTTAAGAATCCCTGCTTTGAAATTAGTTGCAGGCTCTATCAATTATATCTGTTTAAATGGACAAACTTAATTATTACAGAAGAGCAATTGATTTTTAAATTACCACTGATTGCACAGTGGGTATCTCAGTGGGAAGACAGGTACCTGCACGCTTTCAAATGGAATCAATGTATTAATTAATCTACAGATTGACATATTCCATAGAAAGTACCCCTTCTCTTCATCTCCTTCCTGTAGATTCATTTGTTTCAATTTAAAGGAAATTTCTGGTGATATAGAAATGAAAAAATCAAATGCAACATAAAATTGCACATGCTGTGTATAATATGTGAGTTTTGAGTTTCTGACTTTGCATATCTGGTGCCATTTGCTAGCTTAGGTGACCTCTGAGTGATAAAGTATTCCTTACAACACTGAAACATTAAATTGTGCAATATAATTCCAAGGTATATGTATGCATGCAGGCGCTGAAAATGACTTTTCATAAAATGGAAATGAATTCCTTTCATGGAACCAGTAAAATGAACATAAACAAAAACAGACCTGGAGAAAATAAACATGTCCTCAGTACTGTGTGCTCTGCTGGGCTCCCCAGTACAAGAGAGAGCTTGACATCCTGGAGTGAGTCCAGCAAAAAGCCACTAAGATGATTAAGTGGCATCTGCTCTGTGAGGAGAAGCTCAGAGAGCTGTGACTGTTTAGCCTCAGAAGGAGAAGGCTTAGTGATGATCTCATCAATGTGTATAAATACATAATGGCAGGGAGGAAAGAAGTTGGAGCTGGACTCCTCTCAGTGGTTACCACTGCAAAGACAAGAGGCACAGACTGAAAACCAGGAAATTTCACCTATCCATGAAAAAAACCCCACAACTTTTTTTCTTTGACAATGAACAAACACTGGAAAAGGTTGCCCACAGAGGTTGTGGGGTTTCCATCGTTGGAGATTTTAGGGACAAAATCATATGCAGTTTGACCTGCTGGAGGTTTGAAACATCAAACAATTATTGTTTTTTAATTGAAAGGTCTAACAATTAAACTGGCTTATAGTTCTGTGGGACCTCAGCTTCAGTTAAGGAGAAATAAATGAGCTGGGAACACAATAGTAAAAATTACTGCTGCAGATCAGTTTCTGTGTCACTCCCTGGGAAACAAGTGTCAATAAGAACATTTGGAGCCAGTTATTCCTGGATGTGGTAGACAGTACTGAATGATTACGGAATCAGTTATAGCTGATTCTATTTTAGAACTGATTTACATTTGATTTTTGCAAGTGATACGTGCACTAAAGGACAGCTGGTCATAAAAACAACATTTTAAGTGATCACATGCAGATTACATTTTGGTTAGCTGGAGGGTTAATAGAAGTTGGTCTTTAGATTTATTATTTCAAAAGAAAGGATGAACTTCAAGAAATTACAAGAACTAATTTAATCAAATAGTGGTCAGCAAGGAAAGCTAAATGTCAGTGATGGGAAGTATAGTGGTGAAACAAGATTTGCCAAAAGTCAAACATTATTAGTCTTAAAAATATATAGCAAAAGGTTCTTTATCCACATAAATTTAAGAGAACAGCCCTGTGCACAGAAGATGAAGGAGCAATGGAGGATAAACTATACAGGGTTCAAAATGCATTTGAATATTTTGCCTCAGTTTTCAATATGGATCACAAGGTAGGTGAAAGGAGAGGGGGACTGAGAATCTGAAGTAGCAGCAAAACTTGTCTTGATGTGAGACAATTAGGAAAGCTGTATGTTTATTTTTCCAGAAATATAACAGAAGTAGAATATGAAATATCTGACCACCTGTGATAGCAGGAATTGAATTTGATGAGCCATGAAATCCTTTCTATTCTTAAACTCCAGTGCTCCTGTATTGACTTGCCCAAAAACTCTGGTCCATCAATACAATTAGTTTTATGTACACTGCAGAGAATCTTGACAAATCAAACTGTCGAATTATCAAATTACTTGATAACTCAAGAAATATATTGAAATTTATTAGATGTGATTACCATCAACTAAACCCATGTTTCAGGGAGGGTAATATTATTAACTTGGAGAAAAATATGGGTTTGGCTTCTAAGGCTAAATATTTACTTGCATTAGCCTTGTAAGATTGGATATTAAGGTAAAAAATATTTTCCATCTCTCAGTGCTTCAGCCTGCTGTCTTCAGCTTTAAATTACCTTGAGTAACAAAACAAAGAAAATAGAAAATTGGTGAATTTTACACACCCGCCAAGTCCTCCAGTTAACATAATATATTATGGGTACTCCTGTCAGCCTACACATTTACTTGTGTGTCCTTGATTACTCCAGAACTGTCATGAGAGTGACAGTTCTTTTTCTCAGTCCTTTTCACTTAAATGCCAGCCCACAGCTGTCTACTGCCCTTTGCATTTGATAGATAGGAAATGCTGATTTTGCAGGGTCCCATCCCTCACTTCCACAGATTGTCTACCTTTCACTTTATTGAAGTTGTCAGATTTCTATTTATAGTTTAAGTACTCTTGAGCTCCCTTATGTGAAACAATATAGTGTCTGGTCAATGCTAAGAGCTCCACGTAATCCTCTTAAAATCTGGAAGTAGTTGTATTTTTGGCAGTCTAAATTTCATCAGTTCACCATCCTTGTCTATCCTTGGCCTAGTGGGGATGTTTGGGCTTTTCTAGGACAAAGTCCGAACTACTGTGTTTGCTTGACATCAGTAATCTGACATCACTGCACAGATTGAAGGCATAAGCAAGCTGCCAGGCTCAGGCATGAAGTTCCAGGATCTGTCTTCACATAACTTATATTCTTGAGTTAGCTAGAAGACGAAGTTTTCTTACTAGTTGTACTGAGTGGGCTGCGCAGAGCTAACCTTGGGAGATTTCCAGTAGTTGAACAGTATGGAAAAATGATATGCTTTTGGCTTCAAAACTGACACTGCATCTGTCCAGCAGTGTGATCACTACCATATAGCTATTCTGAAAACCCTGGTGCATTCTTTAGCTTCCTACTTTCTGCTTTAACTCTTAGTCTGAAGGCAAATAATATTATGAACAACTTCCTGGGCTCTGTGGTCTGAGTTTAGTACCTTTCCGCTTAAACTCCTGTTTCAGTAAGTCAAAAGCTGAAGGCGCTTCCCTCTGGAGAGTCTGTCTTCTGTCCAGGAATAGCATGACACAAATTTGCCATCCTGTGATGAATTCTGAGTTGACATGGGACATTTGTTTTTATACATCTTCTACTATAGTAACTTATTAACTTGATAAGAACCTGCAGAAGTTCCATCAATGAAGAGATGAAGAAGTAGAAAATCCCAGCATCTAAAAGTCAACTGTCAGAGACCAGTACAACACATAGAAAGATTAGAAACCAAAACAACAGTCCAAAGAGAATGTTTCCTTTCTGTTATTACACACGGACAACTGGAGTGAAAAGAAAATGGTTCCATATATCCCATTACTTGCCTTAGCACATTTTGGGAACGCAATGACCACAAATCAGAATGTCTTATACTTTACCCAGGAGTATCAGTTAGAGAAAAAGATGCTCACTCAGTAGTCACAACATCTTAATTTCAAGATAAATGAATGATTAACTGAGAATGCCTTAATTACATTCTAATAAGCAACAACCAGAGTTTGCCAATTTGTAACAGTTTTACTGCTCTTCACCACAGTCCTGCACCATACTGTGTTTTTGTCTGAGTGGATCATAGGATTCCTCTTGGTTCCACTCGGTGTTTACTGAGCCATGTCTTCATTCATATCTTCAGAATCTTTGCTTTAATGTCACAGCACAACTTCAGTTATTTGTTCACAGGTCTATCTATATTAATCACTGTAAAGAATAAAAGGTCTTCAGTGTTTTCTCCAGGTCAACTGTCAGTACCTTGAAAATGGCACTGTTTAGGAGAAAGGGGAAAAAAAAAAAAGAAAAACAATATAATGAAGCAAGAGAAGTTATAGGAACTATTTAGTTTCACTCTCAGTCTGAAATTGCATCATTTTCTGATAGAGGTCCAACAGTGCCCGATATCATAAATCCTGCAATGTGTGCAGTACACAGCAGGGCAGTATGATGTATGACCATGGTATTCAGCATCTTTTTTAAAACGCTGTAGTGCGGCAAAATCACAGCAATGCAACGGAAAGATGTTTATGGGCATCTGGGCATACATGCATACGTATGGTCACAGCAGGCTGAGAGCTGGTGTTGCAAATCATTTAACCCTCGAATAAAAATTGGCAAATTTCAAATGTATACATAATCCTAGAAGGGCCTGAAACTAAAAATTTAGGATACTGTTTTGATGCATTCAAGTCAAACAAAGGACATTTTTCTAAACTGTCTCACATAATGAAATTAAGTTATTTCTAGTCTGGGTGGTGCAGCTTCTCATTAGGTTCACTTCAAGCACTGAGACGAGAGAGATGTACAAAGAAAATGTTTACTGCAACAGAACTTGCTGGATTACTTCAGCATCACAGTCAGCAACATTTATAAAAACATACAACACTGAAAACTGTGTAATGTATGTTATTCTTAAAACCTACCAAACACATAGGCAAACAACAATCAATTGATCCTCAAGCACATATCTTTTGTTTTCTTTGCATCTTCTTCTATACTTCGTTGAATTTTTCAGATATCATTATCCCGAAGAACATTCCAGTTATGCACTGAAAAGAAAAATTAAACAAAAAGAAAGATCATATGTTGCTAAATATTCCCAGCTATGTAATCACAGATTCCTTTAAAAAAGGAAGAGGCTAAGTACCGCATTAGTTTGCATGCTGAGGATTATGAAATTATAATGATACTGTTAGTAATTTTTTTTGGTATAAATTTAATTGCATTTTCTTACATATTATAAAGTCACCAAAATTTGTGCAATGCTTGCATAAATGGAACTGGTCAAGAACTGCTTGATGAAACTACCTTTTTATCAGAAAATACTCATTCACTAAAAATATTTTTTGAGCCATCTATCAGTTTTAACACAACTTTTTTTTTTTTTGGTGAAGTTATCTCATGTAAAGCATGTTTTTTCTGATTGAAACTGGAAAGTGAGATTGCCCCTCTTCCTGAACAAACAAATAGCTAAGGTGTTCTTAGGGGATGTGGAAACTCCCAGTTCACTTCTCTGCTCTGAATGTGGCAAAACTGGAATTTAAACCCATCTGTATGTATGTGATGTGTGCCTGAGGCATGAAGCTGCTCAGTGTTGCTGTTTACTAGTTAAAAGGGAACAGCTCAGAGTTAGCCTACTTTGCTGTAGAAGCAGAGATTTCCCGAGATCTGCCCAGCTCTAGATGCACATAGCAGTTGTTGTCAGTATAAATTTAAGTACTGTAGTCCCATAAAATATTGTGCCATGTTTACACAGGTACAAATGATCCCACGTAATGTGAAGTAGCAGAAAGGCTGCCTCTGGAAGGGGTCAGACTTGCTTCAGGTGTGCACTACATATAGTCAGATCTAAGAAACCAGAGGGGTGATTTAATGTCATTGAGAGGGTTCAAAGTATGCATCAACAATGTTCTAATGTCTGAATATATGCTCAACATAAACACTGCAATCAAAAATCAGTTGCCAGGAATTCATTGACAATACTGGCTCGAAACTTTTACATCAAAGATAAATTAAACCTCTTCCTCATTTCAAAATAGAAAGTGCATAAGCCAAGATGTGTCAGTGGGCCATGTCTTGGGCTGTGCCCAGACATCCTGTGATTGTGTTTATGCCTATATATAGTAGATGATGAATGTGCTTTTTGTCTTAATGATGAATCTGCTGCCTTATGGTTAATGAGGAAGATTCAGGTAAAGAGTCTGGAATTTCTGTCTTTAAGGTGAACCCTTATCTATAGCAACTGATCAGAGTGAGGATGGGCATTTCAGAATTCTGAAATGGTTTCTAGGGCAGCTTCTTATGGGTAAACACTGAGATGAGCAGAAGATGTAATTCTTCTTTATCTTCTTCTCTTTATTTTTCCCTTTTCTCCTTTTTTCTAGAGAAGGATTTATTTTCAGGGTGAGCCATCCATAAACATTTTTCTAATTTTGGGGGCCATATTTGCTGCTTTCTTCATAGGATAAATTAGCCAGTCCACCTTCTCATGGAAAAGGGAAAAAAAATTAAAATAAAACCTCCTTAATTTAAAAGTAAAAATTGATTTCAATTTATCAATTTTGATTGGAAATTCAAGTAGGACAAATGTGAGAAAGATCAAACTGTCTATTTTCATTGTATGTTTGAACTTTAGGGAACATCATTTAGTAATGAAGAAGTCAAACTTCCCCTGTACCTGAAATATAGTCTTCTCAGAATTAGATTTCAGTTTGGTTATAGCAGCATAAACATATCAAGTCTCCATACAAACTCTCTTTCAACATATGACTAGTAAAGGACATGATGAAAACAGTGACCATAGAATTTTGAAAACCTCTGGCATAAATACTTCAGTTAAAAATAGAGGTATAGTGAGAAGTGTGGGGAACTTAGGAAACCACTTGAGGTTAATATTTGAACAGAGAACATGAAAGATTAGTCTGAAATTAAAGGCACTTTTCATATCTGTGGTATAACTGAAGCAATGAAAACAGTTGGTGAACATGTCACTCACTTTTTAGACATGTTCCAGCTGTCCATGTGCTCACCACATCACCCTGTTAAATTTTTAGAGTTTTTAATATGAATATCAATCCTTCTTTTCATAAATGTAACCCATAAATGCCAGAAATCCCTCAGGAGTTTTCTTAGACTTTATTTAATGCCCCACAAGAAAGGATGTAAAAGAGACCTTTCTTTTGTAAAGTGATCCTATAATTCTGTTCAATATCCATCATTTTCAAGGCCAAGTAATCATATTTAATGGATCCTAAATTACTTTCTGTCAGGCAAGGATTCCCTTGATAATATTAACCAGTACAGAGGGCTGACACTTGGAGGGCTGAAACTAAGAGGGTTTTTTTATGGCAAGCAGCTTACAAGTACTTAGACAGGGGTGGTGCTCACTAGCCCTGGAGTAGGCCAGGGTCAGTGTTTCCATTTTGATCTGTGCTTTCAAAGGGTTTTAGCTTGGCTATAAATAGTCAAATGGGTTTCTGCCTAAGGTGACCTGCAAAGGATTTTTATCCATTGCTGTGTTTGTCTTCTATTTTTTCCTCTCTTTTTTTTTTGAGGGAGTGCGTGTGTATTACGGATTTCTTATGGCATTTAAAGATATTGTCTGAGAGCAGCAAGAGCAGGATTCTTTCTAAGGAAAACAGAGCCAGGAGCTAAGGGTGATCCAAGAGAGGTGCAGGGCTGTGACTGCACTAAGGTCCAGTCCCATAATGCCCAAAGTAGAGTAAAGCAAGTCTGGTAACGACAGTGAGGGTCAGCCAACAGCCCAAGGGTTGCCAGACAAATCTGTAGTGGTGAGAGAGGTTCAAGTCCAAGCTGTGAAGGCAAGTCAGTGGGTCAGGATCAGGTCTGGATCAGTGGGGTAAATGGCCAGGTATGGGCAGGGACCCTTGGTAAGGACCATGGGAAAGGGCAGGGAATTGAAAGCAGCTTCTGAGCAAGGAGCGTTCAACCATCCCCCTTCTCACAGTTCTTTCTTATGCAACTCTTTTCTCAATACTCTAGTCCAAGATTATGCAGCTGCATCATGTCTCTGTGGATGTGAGAAAAGACAGCCAAATCCCTTGGAACAGGGGTGTGAGGCTGCTCTCAGGCTACTCGTAAATGCCTGCATTTTTTTCCTACCTCAAATTTTGTTACTTTTTTCATATTAATTTGCTTTTTCTGCTGAAACATTTAAGATAAGCAGCATCATGTCTAGTCTTTCATCTTGAGTAAAAATTTGTGTAGAGAGGAGGTTGCTGTGCTGTGCAAGAGGTGGCTGGGAAGGAATCCACTCTAAGAAGTGCTTAGAATTTTATCTAGACTGCTTTCACTAATTCAGAAGTTATGGCATTGATATTTCAACAATGAAACTCTTTTCCCAAGTATTCAGTAGGCATTTAAGTTCAGAAAATATTTAATAAAAGCTACTTAAAATAATCAGTCAAACATTATTAAAACACTTTCCATCTCAATTTTTTTTCAGTAGAGAATGGTGCTGAAGATTTCAGGATATGAAAGATTGGACTTGTATGGCCTGGACTTGGTTTGATAATTTTTGTGGTGTCAAATGAAAAATAATGTATTCATTATCTCTATTGTACAATAGGCTCCAGCAATAATGAAGAGGGGATCTGCTCTCCATTACTGGAATTAAGGACCAATAATGGGATACACTGAAAACTTAGTGTTGTCAATCTATTTCTTAGTAATGTACTTTAAGGATCTGAGTGACATTTCTCAGTTTATTTGTGAAAGATTTCTTTTTCATTACGAATTCGTCATTTAAGGGATAATCTTGCTCCCATTTGTAATTGGTTACAAAGGTGGGGTAACCCTGGGGTTTCCCTATGGAAAATATCATTAATCTCCCACATATAAATGGTTTCATGGTCTAGTACAGGGAAGATATGACTGTCACACTTCCTCTGTGCTTCAGTTTATTTCTGCAAAATGGAGAGATCAAATACTTTTCTGATCAAAAAATGCTTTAAAATAAAATTTCCTATTACTTGTGCAGTGCTGAAACACTGTGATACTTAATGTCACATCGTGTCTATGAACAAACATTCTGATATCTGGAGAAAATACAGTAGGTTCTGTGAATTCACCCAGAGTCACATTCTGCAGACATAGCTACAGGTGGTGGTACTAAAGTCTCAAGTCAAGGAATTTACAATACTTCTGCATTCAAATTTTTTTCTGAATCATTTCTATAACAAACTAAATAGACAATAAAGATTCTTCCCATCTGCCAAATATCAGTCACATTTTATCAGTAGTTTCACCTTCCATTCTTCTTCTGTATTTTCTGCTAGTTTGTACTCTTAATCAAGCTTCCACCCTTGTTTCTGATAACTGCTTTACACAGATCCTACAAAATTGATCAAAACTGTACAGGTATTCCTGGGAACCTAACCACCAGATTTTCAAGGACTTTGAATGGAAAAAGTTTTTGCCATCATCCCAAACTACTGTATTTAGATGCCGAAAATATTGTTCCACAAAAGAAATGTTATTTCACAGAAATCTTTTTTTCTTTTTTTTGAGACAGAGGTTTCCCAATATTCATCTACAGTGGAGAGTGATATGAACTTTTTGGAGCAGTCTATGAATCTGGGCATAACAATGAAAATAACCTTTCACAGTGTCAAATGAAACACAATGAAGAGAATTTGTGTATCTAGAAATTTATCCAACTATTTTTTTCCAAGTATTCAGGTAGAAACAAATACTTCTGTTGATTGGATTACATGAAAGACTGAAAGCAATTAACTTCTTTAAAAAGATTTTTGATAAAAGTAGGAAAGGATAGTAGGATCAGTTGTGAAAGCAGCCGAAGGAGGCGCTATGAATTTGGATGGTCATAGCAGATAAAGGAGAAGAAAATGAAGTTGAGCAACACCAACATATCCCACAAGCAACCTAGGTTTCCTTAAGAGTCAGGACAAACAAGGCAATCACTGACACCAGAGAAGCATCTCAAAAATTTTCAATAAAATAACTTTTCTTGATATGTGTTTATTCCCTAAACATTTACATGAAGTCTTCTGGAGGTGATGATATAATGTATAGGCCTTGGGTGGGAAAGACATTCAAATCTGGGTTTGTTTTTTTTATCATTTTTGTTTGGTTTTGTTTTTGGTTTTGTTTTTTTTGTTTGTTTGGGGGGGCTTTGTTGTTTTTTGGGGGTTTTTAGTTTTTCTTTGGTGTTTTTGTTTTTGTTTAGAGTGAGTAAGGAATAATACTCTGTGCTGAATGCAAAAGGCAGAAAATGTATATTTGACTTGGATACCGTAGGCCAGTACTCTAGCCAGCAGGAAATGGGCTTCTTTATGAGAATTTCAGCACCATTAAGGTTTTGAAAAGTCTTTTACTAATTCAACATGGAAAGAAGAACAAATGTAAAAAACTGCTACAGCAAGAGGAATTATTGCTGTCTATTCAGCTATACCTCCTTCAGCCCTGCTTTTACCGCTTCTGGCACTTTAAAGCACAACCCATTTCATATACATTTTCCAGGATAAAATCAATATGAAACTCTAATCTGAGCTATAAGTAGTTGTTACACTAAGAAAAAAAGTTTGATACACTGAACTGCTCAACCAAATAAATAATTTAGATAAGTGAGTCAATGGTGCTGAAAAGTAAGTCTTCATTAATGGACATCACTGAGAGAGCAAAGAAAGCCAAATGAATCATCAGTCCATTGCCTTTAATAATATGATTAAAGAAAGAAGGTACTGAATTATTAAGAACATTGCGATGGAAAAGAAAAAGCAAAACCCATAAAGGGTACCAGTTTGCAGAATGATGATGAACTGGATACTCTTGATATTTTGAAGGGGTTTGTTCCTCTTTTAATTTTATAAGTCTGAGAGCTGATGATTACTTAGGCCTTGATTCTCTACCTAGCAAAATCACAGGCATCTCCTTTCCCTCAGATTCATATAAATCGATGATTTATGTAATTTGCATATAAAAGTGGATTAGCAAATGAATCTGGAAGAGGCCCCTGAAGTAGCATTAAAATCAAGTCCTGTTCCTTCAGAGGTTAATAGCAAAACTCAAACGCATCCTAATGAGAAAAGAAACAATCTCCAGGATTTTGAAGCTGGGACAGGAGAAATAAAGATGAATACACAATATTTAATTCCATGAGAGAGGAATATTTTAGGATGATAGTAATATGCTGTGCATCCACCTTCCAAATAATTTCACAAAGCCAATTCTCTCAGATACCTGCTACTGCTTCAAGAAAAGGATAGCTTTACTGCCCCTTTTTATTTGACTATTCAGCAGTATATTGCTCTTTATATATACAAGCTTATATGTACCCTTAAATGGGACATAAAATTCAAAGATTTCTTGTAGCTGGTCTGGCTTTTCTCTCACGAATGATCCGAGTCAGCTCTCTGGATACAGAATCCCTAAGTAATTATACATTTGGATTTAGTTTTAGATTTGCAACTCTTCAAAAGAATATTGTAAAAAGCTGAGGTAAGTCCTTGTCCATGACATCTGTGCATAAAGATTTGCTCAGATTCACTTGGTTATCTAAGTAGGTGCTTTTTACATGCCATTAAAGCATGATGAAAGGGTATGCTGGGGATTCTATATTTTAATTTGATTTGATCAGTTGTTAACTTTTATTCCTTCTGAATTGGACATTCTAATAGCAAGGATAACCTCATTTGGTGTATTAAAGAGACCTCTGTTATCATTATATAAATTCCACTATATAAAAGACATGAGTTTACTTTAATTTATTTTTAATTTTTATTATTTTTTATTTTTATTCTCATAAATTTACCTTGTTAAATTTACATTTACATGCTAGCCTTTTCTGCCTAACCGTGTAGCTATAATGCCATAACCTCTGTCCTTACCCCTCTTCCAACTGCCCCGTGTTTGGGGTTTTTTTTCGATTTCATTGTGCTATATTGTGCTATATTGTATCTAAATTGGATTGTCATCTCTCCTAGGAAGAACAGAGAGAATTCTGTATGGGTTTAGTACTATAAAAATAATAATAACTGCACTTTGATCCCACTCATAAAAACTCCCGTATGCCCCTGTCCTATATTGAAAGCATGTATTATAAATAGTCTGAAGAAACTACAGACACTGATTGCAAACGGAATTGAAGAATATGGTCATCAGCAGATGTGTTCAGTGTACGTCCAGCACAGCATCTCTTATTACCTTATATGTTCATATCTGGGAGATGAACTGTTTGATCCTTTGAGCAGGTTGCCAGGACAACCTGTTCGTGTTTTGATCTTTATTTAAAAGAGTGAGGAAAGAGAATGACATATATCAGTAACTGATTTTACAAATTTCACAAATTTCATCCAACCAGCAAGCTATGAGCAAGGCACTCCAGCTCTACTTAGCTGATAAAGACTATATATAGATCACAGAATCTTAGAATATGCTGAATTGGAAGGGACCTAGAAGGATCGAGTCCAGCTCCTGGCCCTGCACAGGACCATCCCCATGTGCCTGAGAGTATCATCCAAATGCTTCTTGAACTCTGTCAGGCTTGGTGCTGTGACCACTTTCCTGGGGATCATGTTCCAGTCCCCAGCCACCCTCTGGGTGAAGAATCTTTTTCTAATATCCAACCTAAACCTCCCCTGACACAACTTCATGCCATTCCCTTGGGTCTGTCACTGGTCACCACAGAGAAGGGATCAGTGCCTGCCCTCCTCTTCCCCTAATGAGGTTGTTTCTTAATGCACTGCAGACAGAAGTTTGTGCAGCGTAGTAATAATTGCGGTATTGAAATCTCTATATGGCACAGTATTCTGCAGTATGAATCATCAGGCATTCCAGAAGGAGAAGCAGTGGAGGAGCTGGATGTGTATCTACTGCTTATTATCTCTTCCCATGCAAGAAACAATGGCCCACCAGCTGAAACTGATGACAATGCAGTAAGAACAAACAACAGGATGTGGTTTGCTTGTTTTCAGAAGTGACTTATGCAGAAAGGACAGCAAATGAAAATTACTATTTCAGTAGTTAAAAATGTGGAGATCCTATCAAGTGTTAGCATCCAATTGAATAATTTCAAACCATCTAAATATTCATTCTCCAAATTATTCCCTTTTCCTAAAGTACAAGAAGTAAAAAAACCTCTAAGGTATAACTGAGTGGCAAATGTCCATTGATCCACATAGAAGATCAAGGGCTCTTTTGTTATCTGTTTGCCAGAGTTGGTGGAAAACTGCTAAATAAATTCTTCTCCCTCAGTGTGGCATTTCTGGTTTGTTTCCATATTGGCAAACTGTCTTCATTGTCTGGCTCAGAGACAAAGCTATCCCCAATGTTTGTATTTGAGCTGAGATACTTGCTTAACCCATTGCATTGGAACAGAGAGCTATGATAAACAGGATCAACAGGTACCCAATTATTTATGTTACATCATTTCTGCCTTTCTCCTTGTGACATACTGGATTATTATACTAATTATTGGCTTGAACCAACTCAAGCTGGGGGGGAGGGAGGGACAGGGACAGGTCAAATTTCATGAAGGTGAAGGTGGTGCCCTGTCCCAGTCCAACCCCTTGGAGCCTCCTTGGGCAGCTCCAGAGCAGCTGTCAGTCACTGGCACACTGTTGGATCTCCTGATCCAGCCCCAGAATGGCTGGCACACCGGGAGCACTGCACATCACCCTGCCCCAGAGCTCTGGAATGGACAGTGGGCCACAAGTCCTGCCTGGGGGAGGGGGGGTTGGTGGCCACAGCGGGACAGATAAAACCACCACCATGTGCCCACCATGTGGTTGGGACCCTGTTATCTCCTGGACTCCCGGTAGCTGGATCTATGCTGGTAGCTATAATTGTCTCTTTTTCTCTCTCTTTCTTTACTTCTTCTCTGAATCTCTATTCTTGATATTTGGGTAACTAAAAGCTGGATGGATTGGATTTTGCTAAGTTGTATGGTTAGCATGTGCTACGTTAATGCTTTGTGAAGTGCTTTATTTGGTTGAATTTTGCTCTTTAAACTTTCGCCAAGTTCCCTTATTTTCTAAAGTTTGCCAGTAAAAGTGTGTTATTTGACCGCTTGAGAAACATGTGTAGTGTCTTCTCCTGTGCGCTCTCTCAAGGTATAAAAGAACTGAAGGCCCTTTTAATAGATCTAGTGAGTGGATTTTCAGAGCCTTCTATGTTTTTAAAGTAAAACCCCTTTGATGAGCTCAGAGTGCAAGCCTGGTGTCTTACACTCCTTTAAAAGAACATTTGGCAAAGGGACTTTATAAGTAACATGTAGTTGGACATAACATAATATTTAACTAAGTATATTACACTGAAAGATGACTTAATATTTGCACCTTGGGGACATTTTACTGTGTCTAATAAAAACATGACCTCAGCGGTAACATTAAAGAAATTTTCTGGTTTTCCTCTGGCAGATCCCTCAGGTATACGATAATCACTTTCTAGAAGTGTGGGTCTCAACTGAAAGACATCAAGACTTTTGTTTGTGTGTGTAACAGTCACAGAATCAATGGTTTAGGTGAAGTAGTAAAGCCCTTTTAGGAATTCTGAAAATAGACTATGACATGAACTTGCCCTAATATTTCATTCTGAACTCCAGAGAATGATGACAACTGGACAGTAGTTAGTCAGGTAGTAGAAGTTGATGCTGACCAGCATCCCAAACTGAAGGTAGCAAAGTCATCAAAATTTGTCAATATCTTCAGGATATTATCTGAAAAAATCATCTTGGCCTCTGTAGTCAGGTGGTGTGTTTTAGAAAGTGCAGAAAAGTGCCCTAAGGGCAGCTGTGTGTCTGATGATAAAAGCATTGCAATGCTGAATCTCTGACCTTCTTTTAACTTGAGTTACCCTGTGGGCTTGAAGACCAAAAGTTATTTGAATCTATGGATAAACAGCAGACCCACTTTTTAGAATTAATATCTCTTAGGGGTAATCTCATTTATACACACCAGGCACTACATTATATGCAAGGTAATTCAGAAGGGAATATGTTACAGTTTCTGTAACATCTGCAACCACAGAGCAAGCTCATGCAAAACTAAAACTATCTGGTTGTTAGCTTTATCATTTCCTCCAAAAGAAAGCTGGCAGCTTTTAAATAATCTGCTTTCTAAGTCTTCCTTTAGAGAGCACTCCCCTTGAAGCCTGATGTGTGGGATTTTGGCAATTGCAGGTAAATCAAAACTTGGACACATAGAAGTCTCTGTTAGCTCTTCTCACCAAGTGAGTTAAAGTACCAACAGCTTGGGTTTCCCATAGTTGATGCTCAATGATAATGTTTCTTCTATGATGTTTGATTTAAAAAAACAACCACCTTTGCATAACCTTACTGGGCTTACTTGATCTAGTGGGCTCTCTAATAGAGAAAAATGAGACTCTCTGTCATATGGATTCAGCTTTCTTCATTTTAATCAGATGCTCATCAAATGCAGACAAGGTATAACAAATATTCGTGACAATAAGGCAACAATCTAAGACTCTGAATTACTTTAGCAATTCCAAATGCTCTCTGGAAAACAGGGATACAAATGAAATCATAATTGAGGCCTGATTCATCACATCTGTATTACTGACCATTCTAGAAAATAGCTTGCAAGAATGTGAGAGTGAATGCATGCCTCTGTGTGTGTGTTGCGGATGAGAAAGTATTAATCTGTTGTAAAAATTTCCTTTTTCCTCTAAGAAAAAGCTGACATCTAGAAAACTACATGGAAACCTATGCAGAAAAATGAGGAATTAAAAACAACTGTTATTAAACAAAGTACTACAATGTTGTTAGTCTTGCAATGCAGCATGTAATTTCCATGCTATATTTTCCTAAATCAAGATATTCAAAATCAGTGTTATTTTGTGATGTAAATAGACTTGTACAAAGGAAGACAAAGACAATCCACTGCAAGACTTGTCTGTGCCACCTGTGACCCTTCCTGTCTTTCTCACTGCAGACTAGATATTAATGCTATACTGTAAATATACGAGACTGCTTAAATCACATGGAGTCCTCTTCAGGAGAATGTTAAACAAACAGAGAAACTGTTAACATAACATTTATCAGCACATACACTGGCAGAACCAGTCTCAGAGATTTTGAATAAATAACAAAGCTGTTTCCATCTCCTCGTTTTTGTTTTTTTTTTTAATAAGACAACATATATGGACAGATGACTGTCTTAAGTGATCAGTAGTAAAAAATTTATAAATGTCACATTAATAACAGGAATTACATGTTCCAGTAAAACTCCACAATGTGATCAATTTGGCACTCATTATTTATAAATATTTTATAATTTTATATTTAGTCACTATGTAAGACAATAGTAGTTAAGCTGTGTCTGTTTCAGACAAAGCTGAAAGACTTTGGAGCTATTCCATCATCCAGTATTATAGTAATTTTCATCCTTTGTATCTGTCTCAAATGTCTAAATTGTCCAGTCATGCTGTGCAACAGTATTTTCTCAAATGTGTATCAACTCTTTTGGAGACCTGTTAATTTATATGCTACATATTAAAGTGCCTTTCCAGAGAGAGGAAGTTGGAAAGGGCTAAAGGGGAAGGAAAAGAATCTTGTTCAAATGTTTCACAATTCACTCAAAATCTAATTATGTGCTGAGTTCCTATTGCTTGGTACATTTTACTCCACCTTTGATCGAGTCACACATGGTCACTCCAAGCCGTCAGGCAGCCATCACTTCCTGTAAGAACATATGCAGATCTGCCTGGTGGGGCTGCTGCAATATAGAAATCACAGGTTTTGGGCTGGGGGTGCTGCATGCTATCGTAAACTAATTTAAATCCCTTCCCCAACATCCCTTTGCTCTGTGTAAAACGCCACAGTTATAAGTCTCCATTCCTTCTTCTGAGAATAATGCATTTACGATTTCTACAAAAATGCTGTTAAGGCTTGATGTAAGAAAAAACAATAAACAATCTAAAATATTTTCTGAATATCCTTTATATCTTGCTAACAGGACACTCCAAAACCACTTAATGATTTATGAGTTGTTCAAAACTTGAAGGAAGTCAAAAGTCATGGCAGTCCACAATGGTGTCCTAGAACTGTGTGAAGCTTTGAGTAAGTAGTAGTTATTTTGTGGTGTCTTCTGAACCTATTTTTCAACCATACCTAGAGTTCAGGGCATAATGGAAACACTTCTACCTTCCTGAAATCAGGCAGCTGTAGATCAACTGTACATATATCAGAGCTTTACAGGGAAATTGCTGGTAGGTCACTGATATGCAAAGCTAACCTTTAATTGTCTTCAAAAGTTTCAGGATCATTTAAATTGCAATTCTACTGGGAAAGGTGGATGGAAATGCGAAATAAGGAGTCTATGGGCCTGATTCATGAAAAAGTTACAGACCATTTAAGTAGCAAAGGAATGCATGAAAATCCTTTACAGTGTGCCTATGTGATTTATTAAATTCTTTTTCCTTGTGTAATCGGTTAACTGCACTTGAAAGGTATAGATTCCAGAGATGAGAGCAAAAGGCTGAAGAAAATGAGGTAGAGCATTGTAACTTGCTGAAGATTTGTGCCCAGCAGACAGACAAAAAGGTAAGTGCAGTGAACATAGAAAGCACTTTTGAAATTCAGTAGCCTGTCTTCAAAGTGCTCATTGACAATGAACTCATGAGCACTCAAAGTTCTCTTCCATGCAGGAACAGGAAGTACTGCTATACTGGAACCTGGGAAATTATGCTGGTAGGGTTTGTTTGTTTTGATGGTGGTGTTTTTATAGTAACCTCCTTATATTAAAAGCCTGTGAGTAGCACAGTTGTAATGCTGAACTCCACAGTCAAAGGAAGATCCATCAAAGCTAAACACTCAGTATGACTGAAAATATTTTCTCCTACGTACTGTTCTTTTTTCATCATCTTTGTCAGCCATGAAAGCACTTATGTCAGGCAGTATCATCAAGGGGTACAAATTTCCTGTCTTTTTGTGCAAATCTATTAGTAATGGCCTGTGGAGGGCTAATAATCATTTGCTTATTTTGTTCTGCCTATATTCAAACTGGAACTGTTATCTGTGGCCCCCCAAAATGCTTTTTGACTGTGCCTTACAGGTCAGGGATCAGGATCAGAAATTAGCATTGATCAAGAAGGGATAGTTTAATTTTTGATGTGAGGGGGACTTCCTACCAATAGCTTCTAAGTCTAGCTTACAGTAAACAAGCACATGTAATGAGAAGATTGAAAAGTGGAATCAAGAATATTTTCTGAATATGCAAAGTGGGATCCTGTAGTTAGTTACCATTCACTAGCATTTTAAGTGGGAATTTCCTTACTCACATTACAGACAAATTTGTTTAATATCACATTAGATAAAACATTCTTTCTATCACAAGGCAGGTTATGACCAGACAAGCCATTGAAGAACAGGGGTGGATATCAGACCTTATAAAAATGTATGTGAGACTAGAACTTCTTTTAGTGAAAACTCAGATGGCTAAGGAAAACATAGATAAGATGACCAAAGAAAATGTAAGAGACAAGAGAAAAGTAAAGGGAGAATTAGAAATGCAAAAAGTTAGTTGATAAATAGATAACAAAGAAAAGTGAGTTTGGAATGTTTCTTTATTTGAAAAGAAAGGAAAACAGAAGTTTTCTAGGAAAACAGGAAGTCACAGAGAAGGAAAGAGAGAAAGAATGCAAAAATCTTCCACCACCTCTTACATCATTGCTGAACTCTAAAACTGCATGAGCTGGCAAGGCAAGATAGTCACCCAAGATGGAGAACAGTAACTTGTACCAATCTATATTACCATGGGTTGTGCTGGAGCCCAGATGGGTAGGACAAACTGAATGAACTCTGTGTGGCCTGAAGGGTATATAGGATGTGTAGGACAACCAAATCAGGATGTCATGCCATATGTTAGAGAGACTGAGCAAGTATGTATGAAAAACATGAAAGAACGAACTGAGGTGTGTGGGTTGAGTTGGCATAGATGCAGAATGAATTTCTGCACATATCAAACAAATGGTTTCATTGTTTTTAGATTTAGTAGATGAAAAAGGAGCATTTTTTACCACTGTTTTGCTTAGCAACAGCAACAAAGAAGAGTACTCAGCTGGGACTGTCAATTGCTCAAGCTCATTAAAATATTAACAGAGAACACAGCAGAGCTCTGAGCCTGCAGAGCTGCCAAAATTAGGTTCCCAGTACGCAGGTAAGGAGTGCTGAGAGTTTTTCTCCTTCTTTTCTCTTTTACTCCTTATTGTCATCAGTCTTCAAGTAGACTGCTTCCTATGTTAGTTTTCTCTAGCTACTTTTCTTGTGTCTCAAGTAAAGAGGCCTAGGGCACCATGTCCCAAGGCTTCTTCAGGAAATAGTACAGATTAATGTCCATCCCAGAAGACCTGTTGTAACAGGTTTCTTTTCCTCAGGTCCTCCTGTAGCCAAAACAATGAAAAAGTTCCCCTGCCTGCCATGACAGCCTGATTTATGTGAGAGGAATGATAGGATCAAAACCAAGAAGATAAATGAAGGGTCTGAAGATATTGTCGGATTGTCAGAATACATTGCTTAAGGTGCAATTTGAGTAATTTCAAGACATTTTGACTGACTTTATGAAATTCTGTTAGTGTTGCTATGGTGGGTTGACCTCAGCCTGCAGCCAAGCATCTACACTCTCTACACTGCTTGCTCATTTCCTCCCTCTCCCCAATGGGATGGCAGAGAGAATAGAAAGAATAAAAGTGAGAAAACTCAGGGACTGAGGTAAAAACAATTTAATAGGTGAAGGAAAGAGATGTGATGTCAAGTGATGCAAAGGCAATCACTCACCACCTCTCACAAGCAGACCGATGTCAAATCAGGAGCCGCCTTGGAAGACAATCTCCCCTTCTTTCCTTCTACCTCAGTTCTTATTGCTGAGCATGGCACCACATGGTATGGACTCTCCCTTTGGCCACTTCAGGTCAGCTGCCCCGCTGGTTCCCTCCCAGCTTCCCGCCCAATGCCAGCCAACTTGCTGGGGGCTCAGAGTAGGAAACAGAGAAAGCACTGTTTAGCAATAGCCAAAACACTGGTGTGTTATCAACATTGTTTTAGCCACAAAGTCAAAAAAGCAGCTGTAATTGACTATATTGACAGCTATAAAGAATGTAATTCCCAGTTAATCCCAGTCAGACCCAGTACAGTAGACATGGTGGACCTCGCTGTGAGTATAACTGGTACCTCTAGAAAACAGAACAAAATGAAAGAATGAGAACACTGATTTTAAAATGTGGCTGCTTTCATTTCACAGTGTAGTGCATTCTCTCATATATAACTCTCATTGCCTGCTCACCTATAAGGTGAGAAAGAGTAAAGGCTTTGACAAGGTAAAAAAAGTAGTTTTCTGCGTTTTCCATTTTTCTTTTATTGCTCCTTTTTAATTTAGTTACCATGGCTGCTTCTCCTCTTCTTCCCACAGCCTCATTTTTCTATTTCTCTCTGGTACATTCCTTTCTTCAAGTTATCCATAACCAGTAAACCAGGTTTCACCACTGCCCTCCTGCATCTTTGGAGCCAGTGCATTCCCTTCTGTCCATGTCATACACAGAGGATGAATGCTCCATTTCTTTGGAGAGCTAGAATTTCTCTAAAACCATCTGCTCAGCTTCTACCTCCAGAAGTATATACTTTAAGCATCCACCAGTTTAATACTTTCCAGTATCCTAAAAACAATACAAGGTGTAGTCTTTTAGAAAATACTACTGATGTCTTTGACCCTTTATTTTCTGTGCTGATGCAAACTATGCTGCTCACTGGCATTCACTTTGGCCCCACTTGATCAAAGTGTATATGCATACATCTAAACATCTCCCTCATAGTAGGAAAGCATATGTTAAGTGTCTCGCTGAACTGGACTTTGGATAGCAATTTTAATGTACTTCAGGGAATGAATTCTTACTATTAGATCACTATTAAAACAGATTAGCCCAATGTCAGCACAGTAACTTTCAAGGAAAAGGAGGCTTTCATAAGAAATGGGAATGTCATTGACAATTTGATACAAAACAGCTCAAAAACATGAACAAGTGTGGGTTGTTGTTTGTTTTTTTTTTTTGTACTGAGGCGATTGTACCTGAGGGAACAAGCACAGAAAGAGAAATCATTTGGGCTTTTTGGTCCTTGTATAATTAGTTCACTCCTGAAAGGGAGCTCAAATGCTGAAATGCATTTAAAAAAAACTCAAAAGAAAAATAAAATAAAAAAAAAAAGGAGGAAAAGTAAACAGTCCTTCAGTAGCACATATGGTTGGAAGTTTGGGGTTCTTCTATGAACACAGCTTTTCTGGTGCTCTGCAATCATTGTCAAATGCTGATCAACAACATGATGTGAACTGCATTATCTCACTTTGTACTCACCAGGGCAATTGATAAGCTTTATTGGAATGCTCTTCTTCCCACCTGAGTTCCTGAGTTCACAGCTGTAGTGCAGCATATGTCTTTGTCCTTCTTAGAGTGAAGGATTAAAATAGTTCATTTCTGCTATTTAGTCTAGTTGTCATAAGTTATTTTCTGTTGTCCTTAAAGGCTTCCAGGAGAGCTGCTTGGCATCAGTGACATGGAGAATCAGGATGGTAGCTCTGTAAATAAACTGTAAAAAGTAGTTACGCAAGCCCATCTGAGACACATAATTTCTCTCGTGAACTGGAAAGTGACAATACAAAGATGAGTAGTGATTTTGATGTTTAAGACAGACAAGAGGATCAGATATTTCTTTGCATTCTAGTCCTCACAGTGCACTAACCCATGGCCTGACTTGGAGCCAAAAGAGATATGTCAACACGTGCCACTTTTAGGAAATTTTAGCTCACATACCCTAGGACAACATCAAAGATTTTCCCAGAGCCCCAGTGCTCCTTAGCACATCTACAGGGTAACAAAATAAAGTCATTCGGAGGAAGGAGAGCCTAAAGATTCTTCTTATAGCTATAGTAAGCTGCGCTTTAGCTGCTTTTATCAAAGAGCAATTCTGAGTACATACATCACACATACTGAGATGAAGGTGAAATATTTTCTGTTTTGTGAGACCCCTCCTGCATCACTGACTGTTGCTCCACCTCCATAGGCGTAGAAGTTGGTACCCATTAGCATCAGCAACATTAAGCACCCAAAACTGGATGGACTGATTAAAGCTTACATCATGAACCAGAAACTTAATTAGGTCAGTGATCAATAGTTACAGTATGCCAACAGCTAATACTGATTCAAAACTCTCCTGCAAATTTTACACGCATTTTAAATGCATTTGGTTATGGTTGCCCCATATCCCAGTGACTTGTATTGCACACAATAAGAGAGGAGAGCACTGTTTCTTCCCAGGGTTGAGTTTTGTGCCAGGTCCAACCTGGCTTACATGTTTGATCTGAGGAGAGCATTCATGACTGTGACTTCTAAATGGCACCTGAGCTGAAAGTGAGGCATGTGAGTCCTTCAGGTGCTCCTGCCAGCTGGCTTGCTATGTACTTACTCAATATCTCGTGAAATTGATATAGCTGATTTAAGGAATGCACTTGGGATTGGTGTCTCACAATGGGTTTTATGAATAAATCAGGTATGTAACCTAGGTCTTTGGATTCTACTAGATGACAAGGCACCTTTCAGTAAGATACTGTTCTTTTATATGCTTTCCACCTGTACAGTGCAGCATCCTTGCTCCCGCAGCTGGGACCAACGCGATGTGAGAGAACAATTCCTGCCACGGCTGTTGGGGCAGCTATGTTGTAACGCTTTGGCAGAATGGAGTGACAGCAAGGATACTCATACTGAGGTGGCAACTTGAGGTGGTTGTCTTGCTTTTAACCATCTTGATCTGAGGTGCATCTGAGGTGATCTTTGTTCATGGCTGACAAACCGCAGGAGTGTCTGCCAACACAGGATCCTCAGTAGGATAACCTGTTGACGACTCTCAAGACCCTGCCTTCCTCCTGTTTGTTTGTGTGCTGGGCACTTTCAAATTTCAGCTGATAATTTAGGTTGGAACTAACAGAGAAGATGACACAGGTAGGGTAAATGCTAGCCACAGCCTCTGGTGCCTGCACTTCTTGGAGCTGTACTTCTCCAATAGGAAGGGAGGCCATGAAATAAATACCTGCAATGTGGTTCTGCAGTGCTTTGCCTGTCAGTGCTGCTTTAAATACTCTATTTATCAGGCCTGGAGACTCGAACAATGCCTATTTGGAATATCAGTGACCACTAGGACAATCTACTATTGTTTGCATAGCTTCTAAGTCCTTCCCCCTGGGAAATGTCCCCTTCCTAAGTGGTGTGGTTCTCAGTGCACAGGTGACTGCCTAGGTCCAGCCCTGGCCCCATGTGCAGCATCACAGTGTGCCAGTACAAAAGCATCTCCAGCAGCCCTGCTTTTTTCAAATGCTTCGCAAGTGCCAAGTCAGAAATTGTTGGGTTTTGGTGGAAAGAAAACAGCTGTTTATTTTATTTTATTTAAATGATGGTGTGGATTTTAATTCAGCAAAGACATGAAGTATGTTGGTAAATTGTGAGTGTGTGTAGGTGGGTGTGTTGGTGGGTGTAGGGAGCATATGGAAGAACTGCAGCATGAGAAAGCAGCTGACAGAAGGGGTTTGCAAAGTCTAAGGCAGAGCAGACTTCTCTTCGTACATTTTAACTCTCCTTTTGACAACCGTTCATGCTGCAACCTCGTCCTCTCCCTCCTAGTTGACACATTATACTCTGATCTCTCTATATTTGCTGTGAATGTTATAGTTCCAAGACTGAAGGGGGAACAGAAAATCTAAAACAAACAAACAAACCAACCCACAACTTAGTTTGCAAAGCATCAAACTGTACCGTAAGGAGGGGGGTGGAGGGTGTGCGTGTGTTTGCTGTCCATGACACTTCATGCATCAATCGCGAACCATACTTGTAACCATTAATCACTAACCATAATTACTGTGTCCCGCTTTTGCACAACAGAAGAGCGACAGCGCAACTCCAAGCCTTTGGGCACTCTCCGCAAAGGACGGCGGAGGCCGCCCGTT
>VZRE01009913.1:53174-76226 GCA_013396775.1 Cephalopterus ornatus
GGCGGGCGGCGAGGGAGGGATGCGGAGGGGGAAGAAGAAAGATGAAATCTTTTTGCCCCTTCGGAGTCTGCCGAGGCTTGCTTTGCGGCGTGCTCTCACGCGTCTGTACAGCGTTTCTCTTTCGGGGGAGATTGCGAGATTAAAAAAAGAGGGGAGCTCCAGCACCTGGTGTTCGCTGCGGCATCAGTGACACCTCTGCTTGGGGACGGTGACAAAGCCTTCCAGCGGGATTTTTAAGTTGTAAAGGGCATAACCGGTAACCTACTTACCAAAAGCCTGGGATCTTACATGAAAATCGGGTCCAGAGTGTTGGCTGCTCGGTGCTGGAAAGCGGGCAGACCACACCAGACTAGACCAGACTGGAACAGCTACTTCAGCTGGAAGGGACCTATAAGAACAGTCCAACTGCTTGACTCCTTCTGAGGGCTGACCGAAAGTTAAAGCATGTTACTAAGGAAATTGTCCAATTTCCTCTGACACTTACACGCTTGGGGCAACAACCACATCTCTAGGAAGCCGGTTCTGGTGTTTGACCACTGAAAAATCAGTTCCTCTTTGAACACCCATGGAAAGGCTCAGATTTTTTTGCTGAGGCTTTGCGCTTCAACATTCAGCATAAGCAGGGTGGCTTTCCTTGCACAGTTCCTTTAAAACTATACCTCACATGAGTAAAAAAGAGAAGGAATAACAAGGATTTCTCTAGCACTTTTTGCAGTAGATTGACTTTGCATTTTATTTGTATGGTCTGGTCTGGCAAACTTTGGAAATCTTAGTTCAAGCTACCAGATCATAAAACATTACCTTCCCAAAAAACACTTTGTTGAAGGTACTTACATGACTTGGGAGCACAAATTCTACTCAGTGAAAATACAAATTATGTTCGCAGTCCCTTCTGAAAGATGTATATGGGGCTTGGTAGAGGCAACAGATGGTATTTCACTACTAAGTCACATTGTTGAGATGCAAGTAACACCTGAATAAAATGTAAGCCTTGTTCACCTTGCCTCAGATCTATGAAACTTTACAGTTTGTATTTCTAGATATACTTGATGCCAATGGGACCAGCTGCAATTCTCAGCTTTTTTTTTTTCTCTGTGCCCTCTCACTAATGCTTATGGTCCTCTTCTTAACTTGGATTTTTAAGGTCTTTAGTTATGAATGCAAAAGAAGCGCTCACATAGGGCTTTCCTTTTGTTGAACATACCCTGGACATTATAAGACAGTATCAGGGAGAGAAAGAAGAAAATAAAATAAAAAAGGAGGAATACAAACCCAAAGAGGGGCAAAGAAACAAGGGAAAAGAGAAACACAGTGACAGCAAAGGAAGATTACAAAGACCAAAGGCATACAATGTCTGATGACAGAAGAGAAAAAGCAGTTTTCTCAATCCTTGTGCTCTATTTGCAGTTCTTAACTCTCCAACCTCTGTGGAGAAGTAATATTCTAAAAATCTCAATAATACTAAAATCACTGTTTCCAAGTTCTGAGGATACAGAGAAAACCATGAAAGAGTAGCCAAAAGTCAAAGTATGCCCATGCTACATACTGCTCTGTAGTGCAGAGATGGAAGAATCCAGACAGAATCTGGACAGTTACCCTGGAGCTGTACAGGAGACAAGCCTGGGTTATGCTCCTGGGCCAATTTGCACCTGCAATAGAATCCCCACACCATCCTGAAGTCTACTATGTGGACCAGAAAGTGAGGAACTCTTACAGTGTAGTATTTTAAAAAAAGTCTCTGTAATTCACAGTTGACTCAGGACTCAAAATTACCTACCTCATGAACTATGGGCATAAAGGGCATTGGGCATGTTCTCCTTTCCAAGGTGCACCACTTACAGGATACCTCACTGTAGACCTGTCGCTGCCTACAAGAGAACCTTTTCAACAACCTAATCCATACCCATCACTGTTGCCCTCATTTTATAAGAGGGAAGAGATCATAAATATATAACTTACAACCATTTTAAAGTTCACTATCAAGATCAGAATTCAAGACTTCTTGTCTCTGAGGACTCTGCTCATATCTCTGAACTGTATTTACTCCAGAAAGAAGATTCTTTTTTTTTTTTTGACTTAAGGTCTCAAAGTACTACAGAAAAAATAATTGTTTAAAATAGATTTGGCATTCCAACCAAACATTTTAAAACATCTAAATTGCAACAGAAAGGTTTCCATGGTCCAACACTTTCTGGTAATTCCAGGGAAGAAAAGGAATCTGAACAGAAAATCTGACCTTTTCAATAAGAAAATACACACTTTGACCCAGCTCATTTTCTTGGGGAAAAAAAATACAACTATGACCAAAAAAACCTCCCATTTAAAGTATTTTATTTTATTCAAATAGGAAATAAATATAAATTTGAAACATCGACAGTTGTTAAGTGGAATTTAAGTCCTTTGGCCACCTCTTTTTCTCTCTTGAAATCACGTACCAAAAAGTTTAGCCACCCCTGATGTAGGTACATACTAGACTAGGCACTCAATGTTTGAAATACAGTGTATGGAATTACCCACAGCACATTAAGAATCCTCAGCAATGTGCAGTTTTAGGAGTGCACTTTATGCTGTAAGATACATTGCGCTGTTAGCAATCTTTTTTCTCTCACTAAGCACACATTACTTGAGTTTTCTAGTTGAGCATACACCTAAATGACTTTCTTTTTTTTAAAAGAGGGCATAAATTGTCATCAAAGATAGGAGTCTCAATTCAGCTCTTATTTAAAGACTGTCTGCTTGTTCTCAAAGTCCTATATCATCTCTACATCAATATCCTTTATAGAAAAGCAGGAATTCAGGGGATATAAAACCTACAAGCCCAATTAATAAAGCATTATGTACATTTTGCATGTTGAATATGGTGTGGGTTTTTTTAAACAAAATTCTGTCTTGCGGAGGTTTTGAGTGACATTTCTTAATTTCCTTAGCTTATTTTCCAAGATGATTGCTTTTCATCCATTTTTCCCAATAAGAAATAGTGGTAGCTGCCTCCACTTTGCTACCAACTTCTCTGCAGGGTCTTGATCCTCTTGTCCTTTAAAACAGGGAAAACCCAATTTTGGGGAGTGCCTGTTAAGTAAGAAAGTTGTACAGTGATGTGCATGTGTGTGTGAGAGAAATCAACTAAAATCCAGAGTTGAAAAAATAATTCACTGTATGTAGCATAGAAGAAAAATCATGCTGAAGTCCTGAGCTAACTCACATAATGCTTTCAGGAATCAGAAAAATGACACTGTCAAAACACAACATTAGTTTTCAGAAGGCTCCAGGCAAAATTTTATTTATTTAAAGTTAGCTCCTATTTTAATAACAAAAAACTGGCAGCATATTCTACATCAAAGAAAAAACTTTTCCTAATGTTTCCATTCCTCTTGTGAAGTACTGAAGCTGAAGTAGTGGAGCTGTCTTTCTTTAAAATAATTACATGAGTGGCAGGATCACAACCTGAGAAAGCTTTTTGTCTGCACTGGGGACTGTAGCACAAAAAAATCACATTTGGCTTGCCTAATCTGAGCTGCAATATGAGATAGTCAGACTTGTAGTATTTAAATAGTTAGTTTTAAACAAGATCTATTACAATGAAAGACAAGTCATGAATCAACATCTTGGTACCCTGCAGAACCTTGATCAAGGAAAGGTACAAATGAGAAGCACGTTCATGGGCTGTAACTCTCCAATCAAGACCTATTAACCACATTCCTTGTGGCAGCATCCAGGAGAAACGTCCCCTAACAGCAGGATAGCAACACAGCTGATGGCTTCTCTTGCATATTACCCTCATTTCAGGCGCCCTCACCTTCAGATGCCAGACCAAAGCACACTGTTAGAGTAGTCAAAGCATTTACCATTTTATACCTTGTTGAAGGGATGTGAGATGTGTTTTAAAGTTCACTTCTGGATCTTTTTCTTGGCAACTCTATTTATTCCTCTTTGTTCTTCATGCATTAATCTTTTATGGTTAGAACTAGCAATAGTGAGAGGCAGTCCAGGGTCCTTTCCTTCAAAGACATCCCATAAATAAACAATAAACCCCTTAGGTCCCTAGACCTGTTTGTTTGCCTTTTTAGCTTGACTTCCCCAACAGTTCCTAGTAATATCATTTCTTTGACAATGAATTCTTGTCTGCGTTTCTTTTCTGTTATTTCATATTAACAACTCCTGTTTTGTACCTTAACAGATCCAGCTCTGGAGCCGTGGAAATTTGGTTACAAAAGACTCTACATCTGCATGTATCTGTGTCTTGCTGCTGAATGGTTGGGTATGTCTGGGAGTAGGACTGAACTTTGTTGCAACGAGATAACTCTTACATCTGAGAAATGCATTCCTTCCTTTTGGGCCCCTGATCTTTTATAAGCAACAAAATAAATTACTGTCAAGGCAGCTACCAGCAAACCCATGGGAATCAGTGAAGGTGAAGCAATGCTTGCACAAGCTTGCACCCCTAATGCAATGGCAAACTTCCATCTCAGACAAACAAGGTCTTTCCTATAAGGTGGGGCGATGGCAATACCACAATGTACTGGGGATGTTATGGTCAGAGACTACTGTCAACAGCTGCCAGTGGCAGGAGTTGCAGAAGGAGAACAGAGACTGCTGCCTGACAGAGCATAGAAGATGGATTTCCCCCCTGTATCATGGCAAAATCTAAAGCAGAACAAGTCTTCTCATGAGTAACAGAAAGTAATAAAACTAGCTGCCTTTGAGGTTGAAAACTGCAGCTTCTATCAAAGCAAATCCCCCTACCTGGGGACTGTGGAGTGTGGAGGAGCTCTTCTCCTTGCAGCATAACCGCAGAGACCTGCCCACACTCATGCTGCGAGGAGAGGCTCCCAACACCTGTGTGGCTGTCCCGGTGATGGCCCAGGCAAATTTTATGTGATGGACTTGTAAAGCCCTCCGGGATCATCAGGGATGAATCATGCTGTAAAATGTATCATTAATGTTACTAGATGTATTATAGACTTCTCCTGTGATCTGAGACTGCTGCAGGCAGTGTGCTGGGAGAAAAGCTTTCCAGATTGTGCTCATGCAAATTCCTATCTGTGATCACATTCGTTCTGGTTCCCACTACAACATTACTTTCACACTCATGTGTGCTGCTCGCTCAGTCTAAACTTTTTGCTATTGCAGGTTGTATGACTACAACATAGCATCCCTTTGCCAACACCTTGGAAAGGGTGAGAAAACATACAAATATGGAAATAGAGGCACAAGAAATCAAATAGATATGCTTAAACCTATCCAGGAAAGGGGTGGTGCGATCCTAACCTATGCCTCCTGACTTTAACAGGCCCCCTAACAGGTTACTAGATTGGAGCATCTGTCAATTTGTTCAGGGCGTTTAGTTCAGCTTAGTTTTTTGTTCTGAAACATTTATTCTGATCTGGGGATCTTTGTAATTTAGCTGGAATTTTGGAAAGCTGGGAAAAACAAATGTGAAATCTGACCTATTTTGAGTACACCCTGTTTGCACTGTGGACAGTAAGTCTTGCCAGCCAGGTTAAATCATGCAAACAGTATTTAAAAATGATTTAAGATTAGTTGATACAGTCACAAAATAGCCACATAATAGGAAATGGAGGATAAACAGACATATCAAAAAAATGTTTTTTAAACATTGCAAATGAAATGGAGAGTCAAGGCAAAGGCAAGGAGAGTAGGGCTGCTGACATATCCTGTGAGAAGATCCTCAGAACAAATTGTCTACTTGGGAATGTAGGGAAAAAGCAGACAGTGCTCTAAAAAAAAAGAGAAAAGCAGGAAATCACAGGCAAATCCTAGCCATGAATTAATCGAACAGAAGTCAAATCCAAGAAATTGTGAGCAGTGAATCATCAGTAAAAGGGCACTTGCATGTAACATATGAGTTCAGTTCACAGGTACCCAGTCTGTTTTTTAAAATTAAAATTTAAAATAGGTCAAAAATATTCAGTGTTCAGATGAAAGTTGAAAAAAAGAAGCTTGCAAAGTCTCAAGTCTGTATTTTGAATGTTTGTCTAATACATCAACACAGGCTGGCTTGCCAGAAGTATTAAAATACAAGTAAAAAGATCATAAATTAGTAAATTGTCAAGTATTCTTAATATGTATTCTCAATGCCATACATTTATAATAGTAAAAGCAGGTTACTTAAATATTAAGTGCCGGTTAGTTCTCAGAGTGCTCAGAACAGTTTTACTTCAACACACAGAATAAGATAGGTTTGCTTCAGCAAACCCATCCTGAAGGAAATAACAAAGATTTAACTTCTTTAAAAGTTAAATGAAAACATGACACATGAAAAAGTTTCTGTACTTTAGGATTTCTATGTTCATTTAGAAAACTGTTACAGCATGAAGTACAAATCTTTTATTAAACCAATGCCTTCATTTATTTGAAATAAAAGTTTTATTCAGTCACTGTATTTTGATAGACTAAACTCTGCACATAGACAGGAGATAATGGATTGAATAGGATGTCCTTGAAGGAGAAGAGCTGCTTCAGATTACCTCTCTAATACTCAGGAGACATCCTGGTTCCAGTGCTCATCAGACTTCTGAAGGCTAAGAGAGGAAAGATGCGCCCATGCTATCTAGTGTAACAAATCAGCTCCTGAATCACCTAACTGTAAAACTCAAAGGGAAAAAAATTAAATAATCTCTGCTTTAAATATCTCAGTGTCATTTTAAAATCTATTTAGGAAGATCAGCTCTGGTGCCTTTATAGCACCTTAGCCATGTGCATTGTAAAGGCTCACTGGTACTGTTGCCATCACTGGGTTTTGAAATGAGTACAGTGCAAAGTTACTAAATCAGTTTTGGTCTTGCGGTGCCATTTGGTCATACTTTCAAGCAATTAAAGAAATTGATATACAGAGACTTTTAAAAGGAGGAAGAGACAAAATTTCACAGACACAGAGAACTATAACAAGACATAGATTATTTTTGGAAAAAGAAAAGAAGCAGAAAAGATGTGAAAGACATATTCTAACACATGTTAAGAAAAGAATGAGAAATTAAAGCACTGGGTTACATTTTTAAAGACATTTTCCCACCCATTACATAGCCCTTCTGTGTTCTGAGTGCTAGAGTTTAGATCAGCCAACTTCTTGTGTCGTAATATGCACACAAAACATTAAATTGCTGGCTTAGCTAAAATCAGAGGAACCGAAGAATTTGTGTGTTTGTATAAGTCCTCAAAACCAGTGTTTTAGCCTGTATGGGAATTTATAGTCTCCAGATTAAAACTTACTGGGGTAAACACTCCACCAAGCTTGCTTTGAAAGAAAACCCATTAAAAAGAAAAACAAAAAACAAAAATGAAAAACCCCTGCATCTATAAATTTTGGCTATTATATGTCTTTCCCTCTTTGCACTAAAACACATATGTGTATGTGTGTGTATGTGTCTGTGCCCATCTCGCTACCTCATGTTGTCAGCTAGCACTTTTATTACAAAGAAAGTGAAAAAGAGCTCTGTGAAATATCTTATTCATAGTAGGACCCAGTAATCATGATAAAAGTACGGCAGCATAAGGCAGATAAAATGGTGCTATTTCTTTCTGTTATAAAAGTCTTAGGTCTCTATACGGCGCACAACACTTTAATCACCTACCTTGCATATCAATGTTGAACAAATGGCCTTGTTCATACCTAAAACACCGTAGACTCAGCTTATCGTTTTAGTTGCACCACTTAAAAACTGTTCGAAGCCTCTCAAGGACAAAAAGTCATCAAACTATTCTTTTTTAGCAATTAACAATGTAAACCTGATGAAGTTTTAGTTCTCAAAAAAAAAAAAAAAAGGAAAAGGTTTGCTTTCAGCTGAGAGAAAAACAGAAGATCACACTGTTTTCAGCCCAATGCATTCTGTTAGCAATTCTCAATGCAGCTCTAATGGGAAAAAAGAAGGGTAGTTTGAGTCACGAATCTTGCAGGAAAACTTGCAGAAAAAGCTAGTTTCTTCAGGAGCAAATATCCTGCCACCTTAAAATATGCAGTACAGTACAAAAGCCAAGATCAACATGTTTCGGTATCATTTTTAAACTCACAATGAAAAAAATGACTGCTACAGGAGACACAGTCAATCTTATGCCATCTCTTTGGTTTCTGTATGTATAAATGAGAACTTAAACTTCATCCTTATCTCTCTGAAAGTACATCTCCTTCTCTTCTGATTCAGTCCAGCTTGGGTCTCTGGTCCATGGGCACTCGACACTGAGAGAAATAAAGTATTTCCACGGACAAGTGAGAAAATGATTTAGCCTTCTAAAAGAGTAGATTTGAAATAAATCAGGCACATCTAGGTATTAACATGCCCTTTTTTGATAGTGGGAAAGAACAAGGATCAAATATGTTTTAAGTCTAACATAAAAATTATACCAAATACTAATCAGCTAATGTATTCTTAACAGGTTCATCCTTTTTATCTTAAGAAATTTAATACACACATGTATTTATACACTGTTACATAAAAAGCTCTTCGCCTTCCCCTTTCAAAAAATATTTGAAGACCTGTGAAAAAAGTAATTCATACTAAAGAAGATGGCAGCTCTGCTATATTACTTGATGTAATAGTAAAGAACAATAACATTTAACATTCTCTAATTTTAAATATTGATCAACATAGTATGCTGGCCATGCAAAGCTTCTAACAGAGGAAGATTGTACCTTTAGTCAGTTGTTTTGTTTCAGGTGCAGCCAAGTGCGTTTCTGGTAGCAGGTAAGAAAATTAAACCAGAATGATAACTCCACCTCTTAGAAGTAATTTACCTCAATGTAAACTTACTACCATGCAGCTATCTCAGTTTTATGCTGGTGCAAGAGCTCCAGTGCTCACACACTGGAAGAGAAGCAGTGAGAATATATAGATATAGAACATAGGCAAGGCAAAGGTTTGATACTCTTTCTTTAAAGTTTAATTTTATAGCCTTTTTCTGAAAGTAAGATTTCTCTACAGTGCAAAAGGCTTTCTTTCCTGTATTGACCTTATGTAATGAGTAAAATATCAGTGGCAATGAAATTGATAGGAGCTGTGTGTCTGAGCCGGTTTTAGTGAAAGCAGTGGTAAAACTCCTGTTGATTTTCTGGAGAAGACTGAAGCCCTGGTTTCACGGTAGCTCTGAATTCTGATAGCTACACCTGAATATTGGTAGCTTTTTAATAAGAGCTGTCTACCAGAAGTAAAGCACAAAGATACCCCTGCTTCAGAAAGCAGAATGGCAAATCCTACTGTCTGGCCATCATCTCCATTATTTGTTTCTGTAAAATATGCATCCTGAATACTCCTCTGAATAATTCTTCTATTGTGCTATAAAATGGCTAAAATTTGGCCGCAAATAAGGTTTCCATGAGTTGGCCTGAAGTGAGTATATTCAACATAGACTTGAAAGGAATCCAGTCTCTAAAACCATATTGGAGGTAATATTCTGGTTTCACCTCCATCCAAATGATCTGAAGTTATAACCAGTGGATTGTAACCAGGCCTAAATATATTAAACAAAATATATTAAACAAAAGATCAGATTTGATCAGATCAACTGCATGTCCCAGTTATTAACTGCATGCCACCAGTTATTACCTGTAGAAATTTAAGTGAGAAAAATGTACATTATTTTTAAAAGAAATCTTTATTCTTCATACAAACCTGACTCTGTCACATATAATGAGGCATCATAAACAAGCTAAATACAACTTTGTTTAAATCAAACAATATGGCTTCATGAAAGTATCCATCACAGTTAGTATTGACTCTTTTCTTTGTTCTCTCCTGGATGGAATGTATGTGTGTTTTGATATCAGCTCATCTATTTTAAACTACTAGCTTAGCCAGCATATCATATGAATAACTTCTTTGCCAGGTAAATCCACCACAGGTACTAAAATCAGAGCTGGGGCCTTCTCTTCCAGATATTTTTCAAGGTATTCTTGCAGTCCTAAAATAGAAATGAAACAATTAATGAATTCTCTTTGTCTCGTTTTCTATTGTGTCCTATCTCTTACAAATGATTTCTAAATAATTTTTTGAAAATTATTGTGGGGTAGTAATTAAAAAAAAAAGGAAGTGAAATGCAACTCTTAAATTTTCACTTTATATAGAAGGAACAATTATCATCTCCCACCTCCTTGTCGACTAATTTGAGATTAACTTTACATGTCACCTAAGGCAAGAATTCAGCAAAACAGTTAAATGCATGTTTCAACCTCGAGTGAGCGAGTGGTTTGTTGATTACCAATAGAGCAAGCTGAAACTATATGCAGGTAGTAAAAGTAACTAAAGGCCAGTTGAAATTCAGTTCTTTGTCATTTTTTATATTTGGGTGATCAGCACATAGTTGTCTGTAAATAAAATTCTTCTGTCAAATCCCACTGTGGTGCAGCAATCTACTAGAAGGTAAAATGGGCCATTTTAAAAAACTTCATGAACATGATTTTGATTTCAAATCAATGGAAGCATCCCATGTTAAAGAAACAATGGAGGAAGTCCAGGAATGCCAACATATATGACTGCATATCTAGAACTACAGTAAGATTCAAACTGCTAAAAACACAGAATCTGGCTACAAGGAGCTCTAAAGGGGCTGGTATGTGTGGCAGAAGTTCAGAAATTTAAAAGTCCATTATGGGAACTGAATTAATAATTGAGAAGACCTAATTAGAATTTGGAAGAAAACTAAAGAATGGAAAATTTAAACTCAGTATCAAGACATTTCTGGCCATGCTGCAGCCTCAGTGAACATGCTAGAAATCAAGCCACACAGAACCCTAAAGAAGACTACTGAAAACCCTCTGAATGACCCTATAAAAGACAGCTTCCTAATGATAAGGTATGGCCTGCATGGATTTTTGTTGCAATAAGTTATTTCTGTCAGCAGCGTCTGTGATTATGGCAATTCTTTATAACACTAAGCAGTGTTGGCTAGAGAGGGTGTAAAGAGGGCAGAACTTGAAGACTGTCAGAGCTTTTTTTTTTTTGGTGTCACTGCCTGTGAAACTGTGAATAGGCAGTTTAAAGTGTTACCTCATCCAGGATAAAACAGGAATTTTGCAATTGTATTCACTGAAGCCAAAACTCTTCTCTCTTTTTATCTAGCAGCAGCAGCATAAATAAATGTAATAATGGCAGTGCTACCAACAAAATACTGCTAAGACAGTACCAGTCTTCTGAAATTCTGCTGACTTCCTTTTGTATTAACATCACTGACATTGGAGGTGAAGTTAGCAAGGATGAGCCAAAGATCAACAGTCACCTCAAAGGTCAAAGTACTTCTTCATATGGTACGTAATATCTTACAGATATTCAGCAGTGACCCAATAATTAAAAATCAACTAGCATTTTTATTCTAAACTTTGACTTCAGAAAATTGTACAGCTATGCTAGCTCAAAAGGCATTAAGTGGAAGGGGTAACGGCAAGCCACCTCAAAAAATCACTCATTTCACCCTATTAAAATTACATTTCCTTTTTTTTCATCAACTAAAATTGTGAAAATATCATTTTAGTCTTTAACCTTCTTCACGGGCTTAAAAGACCAGGTATTCTTTTCCAAGGGAGAATTTGAAAGTGGGGCTATCTGGAAATAAAACTCCATTCTTTTGTATTTGTGAGGTGGCCAGAATAGTTGTAAATATTTACATTTGAACATTCCCTAGTGGACTTGGTTGCCAGTCAGAAAGAGCCACCTTTCCTAAAGACCACTGCCTTTTTCTATTGCCAGTGCCTACGTGTATAAATGAAATGTGGATGAAAATCTGGGACAAATGTCTCTAAATATTTTATTGCACTTTCAAATCAAATAGTTTGATATGAGAACAGTCTAAATAAGACATGCATACATTTAAAAATTGTGGATAAAAGTTTGCTCATGCAAATTTCCCCTGAAAAGAACAGAGTGAGTCATCTAAAACAGTAACATGGTACTCTAAGGTCTCACAGAAGACACAATGCACAATTAGTAAATCTCAGACAACCTGTGTAATTGTAGCTGATGCAATCAAAAAATTGACAGCTATATATTTTACCTGCTCTAATAAGTTACTCTAAATCTTCCAATACTAATTGTATATATTTAATGATATAACGATATATTTAATGATATGACACTAATAGAGACAATATCTATATTTTTTTCACTCATTCAAATTATGCTTTTAGGCAGAGCCCAGTCATGAGTGTTTTCTAAAGTATATAACTATTCAAATACAAAGATTTCAAAAACGTCTTTCCTTTATATCACTTATGGAAATGCTTGCTCAGTGGCATTCCGTAGTTATAAAGGTTGATGTTAAAAGTGAAAACAAGTAATGGACAGAGGGTTACAGTGCGTGTGTTATATATATGACTGCTATTAGTTTTAGAGTTATTTAATCTGCCCTGATACAGAATGTTTATTAAAGTGAAAGGAAAACTAGCTGATTCTCAAGCAGCATGTTTTCATTTCCTGTGACGTTCCGCATTAATTATCCTAGCCACAAGCAGCACACTTGCAGTCATATGGAGACCAGCCAGGGACTCCTGAGGCAACACAAGCCAACAGGGATACACTAAGGAAATATCTCAAAGGAGTTAAGGGGCATTCCTCTGAGAAGGCACCATGGCTGACAGCCCAGCACTTTACACCAGTGCACACAGCATGGGCAACAAACAGGAGGAGTTGGAATACACCATGCTGCTGAAAAGTTATGTCCTTGTTGCCATTACTGAAACTTGGTGGGACAAATCCCATCATGGGAATGCAGCTATCAATGGCTACAGACTGTTCAGAAAAGACAGGAGAGGAAGGAGAGGGGGAGAGGTTCCCCTCTACATCAAGAATTGTACTGAGTGTGAAGAGCTGTTTTTGAAGAACAGACATGAGTAGGTCAAGAGCCTGAATGTGCATAAGTCTATGGGACCTGACAAGATGCATCCCAGTGTCCTTAAGGAAATGGCTGATGTAGTTGCAAAACCACATATTTGAAAAGTCTTCGCAGTCAGGTGAAGTCCCAGGTGACTGGAAAAACAGAAACATTGTACCCATCTTTAGACAGGGTAGAAAGGAGGACCCTGGGAACTACGACCTGTCAGCCTCACCTCTGTGCCTGGGAAGGTCATGGAACAGACCCTCCTAGAAGCTCTTCTGAGGCACATGCAGAAGATGGAGGTGATTTGAGACAGCCAGCACGGCTTCACCAAGGGCAAGTCCTGTCTGACCAACTAAGTGGCCTTCTATGATAGAATGATTCCATCAGTGGACAAGGGAAGGGTTAAAGATGTCATCTATATGAACTTCCGTAAAGCTTTTGACATGGTCCCCCACAATATCCTTCTCTCTAAATTGGAGATGGATATGATGGGTGTACTGTTGGATGGATAAGGAATTGGTTGGATGGTCACATCCAGAGGGCAGTGGTCAACGGCTCAGAGTCCCAGTGGACATCAGTGACAAGTGGTGTCCCTCTGGGTTCCATACTGGGACTAGTGTTATTTAATATCTTCATTAATGACATAGAGGGATTGAGTGCACCCTTGGCAAATGTGCAGATGCCTCTAAGTTGAGTGGTGTGGTTGACACACCTGAAGGATGGGATGCCATCCAGAGGGATCTGGACAAGCTCAAGGTGGGTCCATGGGAATCTCATGACGTTTAATAAGACTAAGTGAGAGGTGCTGCACCTGGGTCAGGGCAACCCCCAGTATCAACACAGGCTGGGGCATGAACAGATCGAGAGCAGCCCTGCTGATCAGGACTTGGGGATGCAGGTGGATGAGAGGCTGGACATTATCCTGCAATGGGCACTTGCAGCCCAGAAAGCCAGTTGTATCCTGGGATGCATCACAAGAAGCGTGGCCAGCAGGTCAAGGTGATTCTGCCCTTCTACTCCGCTCTGGTGAGACTCCAACTGGAGTACTGCATCCAGTTCTGGGGTCCCCAGCACAGGGAGGACATCGATCTGCTGGAGCAAGTCCAAAGGAGGCCATCAAGATGATAAGAGGGATGAAGCACCTTTTGTACAAGGAAAGGCTGAGAAAATTGGGATTTTCGGTCTGGAGAAGAGAAGGCTTCAGGGTGATCTAATTGCTGCTTTCCAGTACCTGAGAGAAGCCTACAAGAAAGAGGGAGAAGGACTTTACAAGAGCATGTAGAGACAGGACAAGGGAGAATGGATTCAAACTGATAGAGTAGATTCAGATTAGATATTAGGAAGAAATTCTTTGATGTGAGGGTAGTGAGGCATTGGAAAAGGTTGCCCAGAGAAGCTGTGGATGCCCCATCCCTGGAATTGTTCAAGGTCAGGTTGGATGGAGCTCAGGGCAGTCAGGTCTAGTGGAAGGTGTCTCTGCCCATGGCAGGGGGTTTGGAAGTGGATGATCATTAGGGTCCCTTCCAACCCAAACCATTCTATGATTCTGTGTTTATAACTACATGAAATTTGCTGAAAGCAGGTGAGCTTTATCCTGTAAGATGAATCCCCCTGCTCCCAAAGGATCTGCAGAAGTTCAGGGAGCAGGTTCAATAGGAAGTGTCTTCCTGCACTGCTATGCATTTTTGTTTTGACCGAGTACAGCTGAGGGATATGGACATAACTAAAAATTAAAATGAACAAAAATTATTCAAAGTCTTCTGGCATTACCATCTATTTTTGCCATTTCTCTGTAAAGACAGGATACTGAGATCAACAGTTCGATGATCTCTTATGCTGGCTTAGCAGTCCTTCCATTTGACATGGCAGAGGCTAAGGCTGTAAGCTATTGTTTTTAAAAGGTGCTTTCATGCTAATTAAAAACAGTGTCCTGAGAGCTCCTAAAGGGTCATTCCAAATGATTAGGAAGATGATTTTTACATCGTTGCTGTCATTAGCAGGATTTAGGCAGTATCAGGTGAGGCCATAGAATCCACACGTTCTCAAAACCAAGTTCCTGTTATTGCTGCCATACTCTTGCTTCACTGTATATCTGCAGGAGAGGAATAATCTAATAGCTCATATGGAAAGGGAAAATGGTAACAAAAAGGATGATCACATTTAGCCCAGTATATAAAAAAATCACTTTCGTATTACTACTATCTTTCGTTCACTCTTTAACCAAAAGATATTGTTACATTGCTTAGAGTAGGCTTTTAAATCCCTGAGCTAATAAAGCTCCACTGCTTCTGCTGTGGAGATCTGACATGCAGCATGTACTTTGAAAAGATGCATCACAGGGGATCAGGTTCCTAACAGTTGACTAAGAGTTCCAGTCCCAAAAGATCTGCCCCTGATGTGCAGAACACTTAACCCTTCGACCAGTACCAACATGACTATTCACAAATTATTGATGTCCCTAAATCCCTGGCAGATTGCAGACAGTTCTTGTCTCCCTTGAAGCCAAAGCATATGGTCACTAATGAGATGGATTAAAAATACATATACACATTCAGGCCTTTGCCATATGAATGTAAAGCCACAGAAATGTTAGAAGGTAATTGAACTGGACTGAACACTGTTAAATACATGATTAGCTTGTTATGGATCATTTTCATTGATCTATATACAGTTTCCCAGCATAGTTTAATTAAAGCTGTCTGGAACAAGCCTCTGCCTTAAATGATCAGGCAGTGCAATGAAAAGGTGAAACACAAGGAATGGGAGGCCCCCCCTCCCTTTCTTAAACATCCAGCTGACTGTCTCTGTGGTTTACAACCACATCAAGGAAGGAAACTGTGCTTTAAAATATTGTCTGTTTTTATAGCCCAGGATTTACCCCATATTTTTCTTAATATAAAATGATGTAGTGGAATATAAAATTTTGAAACAAAACCTGCACAATTTGCTTGCTTCATTGCAATTAATACCTTTCTGTCCAAAACAAAATCAAGCCCTGTAAACAGGAATATACTGTTGGAATATAAAAGGAAGCCTACAAAATATGATTTTTTGCTGATTGTTTTGATGCAGCTGTGAAGATTTTAAATGACAATAATGTTGACATTTTGCACAGCAGTCCAATACTTGGCTTCTCATATGGTACCTTATGCTTTTTATTACTGTTCTTGATGACATTATTTCATGTTGGTCATTGTGCTATTAAGGGACCAGGTTTTCAAAATTGCTCTGCCCACAGGAAAAACGAAGGCAACATGTTGTAAATATTTGTGTTTCCACGCTATAACTTAAAAAATGCTGAGAGCCTACCAGTTCCAGGGAAAATAGGTCAAAGATGCATTATTCAATGTTTTTATAAATTTACTCTGAAATTATAAAATTTGAAGTCAGTCTTGATTTTTTTTCCAAGTGGGAAACATTCATATGCACAAAAATAAATAAACTGAGGGGAATGGAACTGGAACTTGCTTTGAAGTCACCCACTTCTGATTCTTTATCCTGATTATTACACTGATTTACCTTGGTCCTTCTGGTTTTGAGTGAGTTGCAGTCTGTCTTTGACTACTTAGTTATAATATCAAGATAGTGATGATTTGCATACTTCTAATGATGGTCAGGGTGTAACTGACTTTTGTTAAGGACTGATAACAAAGGGGAGTTACCTTTTGGTAGTGGAACCTTTTGGCAGACCAGATTAGGCAGAGCTATAGAGATGATATAAGCTCCTTCATGCAATACTGATGATGCATTTCAGTCACTCTGGCCTGGGATATTTATCTGAATACAAGTTAAGTAGCTGCTTTGAATTGCAGCGGAAGTCTGTTATAGCCATGATATATGAAACAAATGACCAGTATGAGTCTGGATAAGGCTGTGAAATGGCTTTAAACCTGAGATTTCCTAAGACAGTCTTTGAAACTGTGACTATAAAAGAAGTTGTGTTCTTTTCTACATAACATTCAAAACATAATCCACGTGGTGGAGATTTCTTAAGCTGTATCTAGATTTCTGTCCTTTCTTTCAAGGCGAACAATTGATGAATGAGCTTTGCTGCTGAATGGTAAATACACAGTAACATTTGTTCAGAAAATTAAAAAGTAGCTAGTATATTTTAGACTTCAGAAAAACCCCAAATTTACTGTGTCAGGCCTGTTTGTAAAGTATACATACCCCAAAATTATATTAAAGAAAAAAAAAAAAAGAAATTACAGAGGGAATTGTAGTTGCATTTGGAACTCAAGTGTCTACAAACACCTGCCTGGTCAGATGCCAAAGTTGCCAGTCAGATCTGCATGTCTGTATTTGCAAACAATTCTTTCATAAAAATCTGTCTCCAAGAATTCATCACATTACATTTCAGTTTGTCTTGCAATTTATGGACCCATCTATACTGGTGGACATCTTTCTTCTCATACTAAACTAGTTTTAGTTGTAACAATGAAAATGTCTTTTTCAAGTGATCACATTACAGGTGAAAATACAGCCTGCACTGAAAGCACTAAAGCTAATGTTAGCCATCCTCTTTCAGCTTGTCCCTAAAACCAAAGAACCATTTCAGATGATTGCAACCTCTTCTGTGAAGGATATGGTTACTAGAATCCAGACTGATAGGACTCTGTCACTTTGGACATAAAATACTGTGAATTGAAGGCACAGATACATACAAAACAGGGTAAAACTTCACCCAACAGAGCATTCACTAAGTGAAATCATAGAATCATAAAATAGTTTGAGTTAGAAGGGACCTTTAAAGCTCTTCTAGTCCACCCCCCTTCAATGAGCAGGGTTGTCTTCAACCAGACCAGGCTGCTCAGAGCCCCATTCAACCTGACCCTGAAAGTTTGCAGTGATGGGGCATCTACTGGCTTTCTTGGCAATCTCTTCCAGTGTCTCACCACCCTCACTGTAAAAGATTTCTTCCTTATATCTAGTCTGAATCTACTCTCTTTCAGTTTAAAACCATTACTCCTTGTCCTATTAAAAAGTCTGTCCCATCTTTCTAATAAGCTCCCTGTACATACTGAAAGGCCAAAAAAAGCTCTCCAGGAAGCCTTCTCCAATCTAAATAACCCCAGCTATCTCAGCCTTTCCTCATAGGAGATGTGTCCCACTCCTCTGGCATTTTCTTATTGGCCATCCTCTGGACCTACTTCAACAGGTCCATGTCTTTTTTGTGCCAAGAAAAAAAATGTGATATAGACGAAGGACTAGTACTCTGTTATATTTTACTGTTAGTCCTGTTTATGCAGGGGACTTCTTGTCCCTTTGGAATCTATCCCAGACCTGAAAGAAACAGTTCTAGCAATGTTTTTAAGCAGGCTACAGTGAAAACATAATGAAAGTTGCTGTAGGCTGGATGGGTACCCAGAGGAGTTCTAGCAACTCTTCCTACAGCTGAGCAGATGAAAGGAAATGAGGAAAATGAGCTATGTTTCCCTGCATGTCTTACTGATAACTTCTGCTCTCAGATTAAGTGAGGAGAAGTTGTGAGTGCGAAAGACAGCAGCCATGGACCTTACTGTTCATGGGAGATAAAAGAAAGATGAGTGATTGGCTTATCTTAATCCACACTAGTTAGTCAGCCAGGATGCTTGAACTCTGCAACACTAGCAGCAAGAGGAGAGGGACAGCTGGCATCAAATGACCAACTCTGAAAGAATCCAGAAACTGCCTCTTCCCTGCCCAGCCTCACAATTCTCTGCTGTTCCTCTGTTTCAAGAAGAGGGTGTGGGAAGGAAAAAGGGCTCACTCATAATCAGTGAGGGCATTAACATTTACAGGAACCTCACTTTTCTAGAGCTGAGTCACTTGGCTGAGTAACTGTGCAAGTTTTTTTAGACTGTAGTTCATGCATTTTTTTAGCATCTGAAAGAAAATTAGTAGACAAAACAGTTATTTTTAGTGCTAGCTTGATTGTGGGCCTGTCAGCCTTAGTGATGCATCTCTTTTATCAAGCTGCCACAATAACTTGTTTTGTTTTCAGAGCAAAGTTTGATTAAAGACCAATTTCAGAAAAGTTACTCACTGTGGGCGTTAATTAGTGCTTTCTGGACTCTGCAGGGTTTATCTTATGATCTGTTTCACTTACTAAACCCTGTAATTCAATTTACATGAAGATGGGAATGAACCAACCCCTTTGTATTCTTCTGAAGGCTTCTGTTTAACTCCATCCTGAAAGAACCTCTCTCCTATCATTCCCTAATAAGGAATTCTAATTTCTTGCCTTTTTTAAACAAAATTAAAGCAATACTTTACATCTATAAAGACTTTTTGAACTAAGGAACTGAGAAAGAACTTCAGAAGGCGGTAGCTAAGCTTTAGGAAGCCTTTGCTTCTAAATAATGTTTTCAGTGGTGCCCTAGTATACTGTACATCTTGGGAAAACTGGTCAACATCTATTTCTCTTCTCTGCATTTTTGTGGGAGGGGAGTATTGTCATTCTGTAAGAGAAGGTCGCTGGTATTCCCCTCCTCTCCTCTTATTAGCAGACAGGAAAAGCCTTTTGTCTTTTGGCAAGCAATAGGCCATCTACTAGCTAAAAAATATTAAAATGGTGGTTGATGAAAAAGACTTAGTAGTACTGGTAGGTAAAAAGTAGCACATGGAAGCAGAATTTATAACATGACATAAGTAGAATTAGGAACTATGAAATAAAATGAATGAAAAGAAAATGCCATTGGGGTACTATACAAATATAAGCAGACAAAAAAAAAAAACCCCAAAAGAAAACCTGACTCAGCTACAGTGAGTATTTGAAACTAAGCTGTATAAAACATGAAACCAGTACTAAAAAGACCAAATGTGTGAAAGAGAAGATGACCTAAAATGGTCTTTTTTTCTAGTAGACAGCCTGCACAGGAGAACTGAGGCTGGATGAAGCAACATATTCAAGCAGAGTTCGTAGACACTACCATCCTAAAACATCCTCTTCCAAGTATACATTCTCTCTTGAACTTCCTCTCAAATTTTGAAACCAAAACTTCATCTTAGGTATAATATGAACTTAGGCTGGTATGGAGTCTTCCTAAAGTTGTACAGTGTGACATGCACCAGAAATGATGAGGAGGCAAGCAAGTAAGGCAATGACAACCATCAAATATACTGATATTTGTACCACTTATAATTTCAATCCCAAATGCCATCCCTAAGACAATTATGTGCCATTTAACTCTGGTTATACAGAAGTTACCTTCCAAAGTGCACACAGTATCAGTCAAATTAGATATGTTATCATGCACATCAATGGCAAGTTGCAGAAATAAATGTGACTCTTTTAAAGATAAACAAATGTTTATGAGCTCCCCTGCGCATTAGTTATGGCTGCTTCTCAGTAGAGAGAATTAAGATTTAGCTTCCATAATAATTCTTCCAAGCTGCCGGCTACAGCTTAGAAAATAGCAGAGCATGAAAACTCACTGCTTTGTGTTTTCCAACGTTCTGTTTTTAGCCATGTCCTAGATATAGATTGAGAATCGGCCTATACAAGGTTATAAATTTGCACTTTTGTTTAAAATGTCATTAACCTTCTGCACTAAATAAAGAAACACTTAAGCATGCCCTTCCAGTACTCACAATGAAGTCTAAATATAATTTCAAAGGGAACAGAGGACTGAACTTTCCAAGTGCAATCACTCAGGGAAGAACTTGTGCTTTTTCTAAAACCATGAGAGTGCAAAGATCATGAGCCTCTTTTCCTGGTGTGCTATCTTTCAATGCTGTAATGATCCAATCTCTTTATGGGGTGGATGGTTACTGAATTTGTACTCCAGCTGTACCTAGACTCTCTGGGGAAGATGGTCTGTAATGACACCAAGCAGGGATGAGTTATAAATGGAGAAAGATTACTACATAGATGGGAAACAGTAAGGACCCATTTTTTCAAAAGGCATCTAAGAATGCACTTCACAGTATGTGTATGCACTTGTTCGCTCATAGTCACCTGAAGGTGTCTATGTGGGCAGATAGAACCACAGGATTCACTAGGGGCTCACACACGGGTTTTTCTTGTACTCTGAATCAGATAAACATGTACTTTCTTCATTTTTTTTTTCCAGATTAATTGAAAATTTGGTGTGGAAATGATCAACTGCAACAGCACCTGTGCAGTAATTATGGAACTTGCTTTTTTACCCTTAGGTCACATTACAGCTACTGACTCTTGGCCCATAGTCCAAGAGCAAGAGATGGCACAGATTTTTAAGCTGTAGGACAGTTGGTTGCTGTGCCCTCCAGGTAGGGTTGGGGACACTGGTGGGTCAGTGTGTGTGGGAAGCTCAGCTGTGCCTGCTGGTAATTCAAGAACTTTTATCTCTAGGGCCTGTCAATCTGGCACCTTTCACAAGTGTTAAATTCACTTAAGTATATTTTTTAAGAAGCTGTCATGAGACATACTGAAGCAAATATGTCCTTCGGTGGTTACACATGGACTCGGTTATAACAATGTTTGTTAAGTGCTTTGACATCCCCAAATGATATGTTTGGTGTAGCTTCCACATTTGTTCGTTTATTCAAGTTTGCTAAATAGTCTCCAAAACCAATAGGTTTAAGAAATATCTCATTGGACACAGTGCATCCAAAAGGCCTGACCATGAAGAGATGTTTATATAACTAGAGGACACCACATACATCTGCTGGTAGGAGAATTTAGTCTACAAATAATACAAAAGCTTTCTAAAAGATATCGTGGTAAGCATCTTTAGTCTGGGTACAGAGAAGATCATATGGTCCTTGCTTTATGTCAAGTTAAACTGTGATTATTTAAAATAATACGGATGGAATAATTGTTTTCAGTTTCTAGGCCAGATTCTCATCAGCTGTAGATTGTAACTATGCTAATTTACACCTGCTGAGGAGCTTGCACAGTAGATTACATATTTATATATAGTATCATGCAAACTAATGAGGTTTTTTCTAATGTTTATCCTTGTGAAGAACTCTGAAATCTTAAATCAATCTCCTGCACTAATGTAGTGTATTGTAACAGAAACAGATACAAGTGTATCAAACGTTAAATACATTATTAGGTCGATGAAGATCATTCATATTGATTCAGGTCTGGCTTCACAGCACAGTTTAATCAAAGCTGCCTGGAATATGTACAAAGAGTGGTCATGGCATTCACTGCCTTTCATCCTGAATCAACAAATGACTACAATTTCATTACTGCTGCAACTGACAACTTATGCAAAATTAGCTAGAGCAGGCTAAAAAGAAAGGGTAGACCAGTATTTAGAAGTGTAACAAAACCCAATTTCTGTTTTAATGAGGAAATCTTGCTGACAGAGGTTGCTGGTGATCCACCCAGAAGTCTGTGGCTCTTGATAGCCACACTACTACCTCCCCTTCATCTGGCAGATCTACATTAATTGCATTTTTATCCTGTATGGCAGTGACTCAAGATATCAGTACCCTCTTACTCTCTACAGTCAAGGAACAAAAGGAGAGAGATGAAAGTCTTCTGTTCCTATTCATGGCTTCCAAGGATGACAAATAAATCTCACTGCTAATGCTTCCTGTGTAATCTGAGCTCATAGCTTGTTACAGAATTGGGAACAGGAGGCTGGGAGAGTCATTCAGCTGTGTCAACCAACAGAAAAATGAAAAAAAAAGGGTCTGAAACTTGGCCACATAGTGATTGGAGCTGCAAGTCATTTTTGCTCTAACTTGAAATTATTGATAGCCTAATTAATAATTAATAGCAGGTCCTGTCTGACCAACCTGATCTCCTTTTATGATCAAGTGACCCTCCTGGTGGATGAAGGGAAGGCTGTGGATGTGGTCTACCTAGACTTCAGCAAAGCCTTCGACACTGTCTCCCACAGCATACTCCTGAAAAAGCTGGCAGCCCACGGCTTGGACAGGGGCACTCTGTGCTGGGTTAGGAACTGGCTGGAGGGCTGGGCCCAGAGAGTGGTGGTGAATGGTGCTGCATCCAGTTCAAAGCTGGTCACTAGCGGTGTCCCCCAGGGATCAGTGTTGGGCCCAGTTCTGTTTAATATCTTCATTGGTGATCTGCATGAGGGGATTGAGTGTACCATTAGCAAATTTGCAGATGACACCAAGCTGGGGGGGAGTGTCAATCTGATGGAGGGTAGGAGGGCTCTGAAACCTGGACAGGCTGGATAAATGGGCTGAATCGGATGGGATGATGTTTTACAAGACCAAGTGCCGGGTCCTGCACTTTGGCCACAAGAACCCCCTGCAGTGCTACAGGCTGGGCACAGAGTGGCTGGA